>QQSS02217860.1:0-10963 GCA_003687565.2 Craspedacusta sowerbii
AGACAGATAGATAGATAGATAGATAGATAGATAGATAGATAGATAGATAGATAGATAGATAGATAGACAAATAGATATAGAGACAGATAAACAAATAGACAGGTAGGCAGATAGATTGTCAGATTGTTAGATTCATGAATAAATAGAATGGACGGATAGATACTTAGGCAGACGGGCACCAAGGACGCCTCAGATAAGATGGTCTATAGATTCGAGGTGGAGCATTCAAAGACACGACAAAGAATATTTCGTATCAGGCACAGCCGGAATCAGCGTACGTAAGAACGCACTAGAAGCACGTAAAACTTGGTAACATCGCTAAGAAACCAAAATGGAGCATTTCAACACTACCTAAAATAAATACATTTCGAAAAATATTCAAGAAAATTTAAAATGCGTGCATAGCCACCTAGAGTAGAATCCCCAAAAGCTCTAGGTTGTTTTCATGCTATACTTGATCTAATTGGACTAAAACTCCGTACAGCAATGTGGAAGCAAAACCAGAATCGCGTCAAAAATGCTCTCAAAATCCCAAATCGTCTGCATAAAGCTAAGCAACTTAATCACGAGAAAAGTGAGAAGAGTCACTAGTGTCTCTCTCTAATTACTAGAGGAGAAGATTACGAGAGTCTGTAATGACACACTCATAAGAATTCCCGGGAAATTACAAACGTATACATTTTCAAGCTAGCCAAAAATCGCGCCTCTCTTCAAGCTACCCCGACACTAAGGACGAAAGCTTTTCGGCTTGTGACACACGCAAGGGCAGATTAGACTAACTAGTTTAGACGTATCACTACTGAATTTAGGGTAACCTTCAACAGCATTCACAAGACAGGGGTGTCAACAGAAGGTCTGAGCTGTCAAAACTGAATATGGCACAGTAGCGAGGACGACGAATGCGAGGGCATGATCCTTGCACTACGTATAAATTACATAAAATTACGACTTGAAAATCTCGTTATCATTGCACAACATCAGATGGCGGAAAGCCAATCCGCTAAGAAAGTTACCTGTGAAGGACACGGTTTAGTAAGGCAGCACCGGCAGATCATCTGAGCGGGGGCTACTTATGGCGTACTGCGCTAGTATTTCAACATTCTTCTTATACGCCGAGGCAATGTTAAACACCACCACTTTGTCCTTGTCCAGCTCAAAGTGCACGTAGTTCGTGCAGTCTAGCAAAAGAGGATCGTCCCCAGCGCCATAATAGAAGTTCTCGGTCGCCGTGGTGAACTCGGAATACGCCAAGTTCTCGTCGCTGACGTACTCCTGCTTTGCTTTTAGCGCGCGCAGTTCGCGGCGAGGATTACTGTGCTCTTGCAGAACATCACCGACCTCGACAGCTCTCTCGTTCTCATCCCCTGCCTCGCCAAGTACGTCAAAGCTAACATAGGACTCCAGCTCACGATCGCTTACAGTTACATCGGAGCCTTTACGTTCGGCTGAAATCGGCTCCGGGACTTCTTGCGGCTCGGCGACCGGTAAATTCGCCTTCTCATTCGCCAGCTTTCTCGTCTCTGAATCGAGCGAACTCGACTCTCCAGAATCGCTAGAGCTCATGCAGGGCACTGTGAGCTTGTCCAGTATATGACAGAGATGTTTTAGATTCAACACAGGCACGCCGTTAACGCGATACAATTGAAGGTTCGCAAAGCTGTCGTACCCAGCAGTAAGTTCTGATGCGAGAACCTGCAGAACAGCGAAGCGGAACGAAAAGAAAATAATTAAAAAAAAACTAATTTAAAAAATGAAAAACTGCAGAAAAAAAACAACAACAAAATGTTACCCAATAAATTAAAGAGCTTAGCTTACTCTAGGACTGGACCTTACCATCGCCAGTTTGAAAACAAGCACATGCAAACACATTCGAACAGAAAGAGAAATTAACGATAACCACAGCACGAAGACACAATACGTGCTCAAGCAGCCTCAGAAACAAGACAAAGGAAAGTGAAACTTTGAAAACCGGCACCAACGAAGAAAACGCAGGGAGAGAATAGCACTAGTATGCTAGTACTACTTTTCTAGAAATACTAATTCGTATTACTAGTACTTTTTGTATAAAAGTAATATAAATTCATGGGAGCCTTAGAAGGGGTTCACATGCCTGGCTGAGGATTACAACTTCTTGCTCCGGTTTCTCTTGAACACCGTACAATATCCGGTCACAGAGGCGAATAGGAGCCTTCCTTCCCCAATCTTTCCCATACTGGTGCAGCATGTACGGCTGGGACAGCGAAACAAATACCAGACCGCTGTAAACGACGTAGCTGGTGGAAAATAGAAACGCAAAACTTAGCAACCCTCGCATCCCAAGGCAACAACAACAAAAAAAAATTTCAAAAACCACATGCGAAATCGTTTTTTTAAGCGAGAATGCTTAGATAAAAGACTGGAATACAATGCTCACGCCCTGCCCGTCTTACCTGGGTCGCTTGTCGTACAGGTGGGCCGGAACGAGAAAGGAGATCAAACCAACCACCACCTGCACGTCGATCACCCTGCCAGCGCGAAGAACAGATACGGTCAGCACATCGTTTGGATACTTGAAGTGGGTTAAGTAATTCCATAAAATTCGCTCGCTGCCTCGAAACGGCACCTACATGCGATCAACAGCTCAGCAAAGAAAGCGCTTTCTAGAGCATAACCATCTACCGAACGAAACACCAAATTGCGAAGGGAAAGCAAGACGTGTCTTAGCAACATATCATGGCACCAGCGAATAGAACCAAAACAAAAGCCAGCGCCGAGTGTGAACAAAAGAGGCACCCAGATGCCGATCATACAGATGAAGCCCTTAAGAAGGCCGACACGCTCGAGTCAAACATTATATTTCGCATGTTCCTTATCAATAGATTATGGATGAAATACAAGGTTGCGTTACATCCTACTTCATCCAAAAGCATATGCAGCGACTGTACGCACAAGGAATCCATGCAGCACGAAGCACAAGCATGAATGCAAGCGAACCCTACAAACGCCTTTAATCATCTTTCGTGATCAACGAGTCTCAAGTTGATTGGCACAGATTCGAAAAATTTACAAGTTTTCATAGATCTCCTTCGCCTTTCCGTACCGTCCTTTGTTAGTCCTTTCTTCGTCAGTTGAACGTGCAATTTACATTAATTCTAATAGAAGTGCAAAAGGCTGATTCGCCACTTCGCCTTTGCGTATCGCAGGCCAGCGGTGAACAAGCGATTTCTTTGTAAAATGGCTTGCGCACCAATACCTTATGCAACCTGGCGACGTTCCCTAGAATTCACGTCTAGAAAACAAGACGCAAACAGGGCAAGAAATATTTAATGTCACCAAAATAAACAAACACCCTTGGCGTTTCAAAAATAAAGCAATTTAATATCACATACGGTTCCATCATCAGCAACATTAGTGCCATCCAAAGCCATCAAAACATCGCCACGTTGCAGAAGCCCGAAACTACAAGACAACTTCAGGATTCGAGAAATGAGAACGCCGGTTTGCTTCGGAGCCAGTTGGAAATATTTGCGCATATGATCACTCTCGATGGGTTGCCAACGTATTCCAAGATTACAAAATCCGGAGAACTGATTGTTTCGCCCAACATCTTCCAGAAAATGATGTATGACCGGCGTCTAAACAAGTCAAATCGCATGACTAGTATTCTCACATTCCCCATATTTAAATGCATTTAGATGGAAGTTTATGATGCTAGGTGTAGCAAGAGAATTGCTATCCGCCTAACTTGGCAAACGCAGTACATCATTGAATGAGCGTCACCTCAGTACAACAGAGCAACATCCCAACCAAGGATTAGATGCAAAAAAGGCGATATTCTTGACCAGGCAAAATATCTTGCTAGATAACGGAAGCCCTGTCACAATACTTCATAATAAAACAACGCGATAAAAACAGTTAAAATTAACTTCAACATAGTTCCATAAAAGTAAGTTGGCGAGAGATTTACCGGAATTATGTAGCCGATATTTTCTGCATCACTCAAAGTTTCAAAAGCGATCCCCACTACTTTCCCTTCCTTTAGCGCAGGTCCACCACTATTACCAGAGTTTATAGCAGCATCAATCTATAACAAACACATGAAGAACTAACAAAAAGATCTGATTTAAAAGCAACCCTTTACCAATAATAGACATATTAAAAATAAGCAAGAATCCATGCGTACTCACGACGAACGGCAAAATTGTCACAGACCTGAATCGCCAGAAGGTGGGCACCCGAGTGCGAGTACCTCTGAATATCAACTCTAGATACAACTCCTCGAGTGACACTAATGTTATCACCGCCAGTGGGAAATCCAACAACGACGATGTCTTCTTCAAGCTGCGGTATATCTCCAAAATCCAGAGCCTCCAATCCTTCCCAGAATGCTTCATCAGACACGCCTACCTTCAACGATTAGACGCAGGTAATTCATTCTCACACAAAGTAAAAGAATATTGGCTTCTTTTCATGCAACTAGAATTCTAGGACAGCAGCAGAAAATGTAACTCAAGATAGAAGGCACTTAAGATACAGCAAGTGCAAAACAAAAAAATAGGCATCTTCAAAAAGCCCTTCCAAAGATCTAGGCACACTGTAGAAATTAGAAAACCAAAATTATAGCCAATTCCACAACATATAAACAAAACAAAGCAAAAGGATAGTGGAATTGCTATACCATGGCAATGTCGCACTCATGGGCCATGTGGATAATATGAGCATTGTACTTCTTGGCGTCACCATGCTTTTTTACACGAATCTGCATGAAGAATTAAGAACGTACAAAGAAGAACGCACATAAATATGATTACCAACATGTTAGCTTTTAAGAAGTTGCATTTATACTATGTTATACTGTAACTGCGCCAGTGACTGATATTCCATATTTTAACATGCCTAAAGGAAATGCTACTTCCATAAACCCCTAGAGACTTACTGTTCTTTAACCTGTACTCACTCTGGCATAAAATCTATTTATTTAAATGATTCCTGAACCTAAATAAGCTTATAATTGCATATAGACTAGATCTGCCATGCATACCAAGCCACATTTAACTGCAGTGCAGGTAAAAATCTACCAACTAATAATCATTACTGATTTGTGGTAAGCCACAACATGTGCATTTGTGAGAATCCTCTGCCCTGCTATCACAAACCCAGAGCCTGATGCTTGCTGCTGTCTTTTCATCTGCCATGGCATGCAATAGTTGGGTGTTGACATCTGCACAAACAGTTTCACAACTGACTGCATGGTCTAAACAAAGCACATTAAAAATATGTCAACATCATTTTGGGCCTGTTTTAAAATTTAAACAGACCTTTCCTCAAAGTGAGATTCAATTCAATTACATGTAAGCAACATAAAAATATGTTTGCATTTATATTCCGGATAAAGGTACCAAATAGCAAACAAAGAATGAATTCGGGCAGTCAAAAAATGAAATGCTAAAACATAAAACATAAAATTAGTGACTTATCATGTTGCAGTAATGCACTTTAGTGAGATAACTAACATTCATTAAAACCTTTATTACATCCCTCATTACAAAATTGGCAATTAAAAACAATTTTTGTCAAAACAATTTATTACAAGCAATCGCCAATTGTCTACTTTACATGATCTGAAGTTCACATGCAACATTCAAATGCTTAAACATAAATTCCAACTTTAAATACCTTTAAGAAGTGCAAACTGGAAAGAATTGTAAAAGTTGTCAATATGCCCCCAGTTGCTTAATCCATACAAAAGAATGACTCACCAATTCAATTCACCAATTGACTTTCTTTTACTACCGCTAAATTCTCAAAAACACTTAACATAATGAGACTCCTGAATATTGGATATCCTTGACCTATGACTCATGCATCAAGATTTTGGTGAAAATGTAAATATTGTCTAGTTTCGGTCATCATATCCCTTCGGAAATTTGAGAGCTTATTAACTTGAGAGGTATTCCTATTTTTAGCTTATGCTTATGCTTATGGTTACACTTATTGTGTTATATTTAGCTATAAATTAACTTAATTAACACAAATAAGATGTTAACTTTAGGGAAGAAATAAGGACCCTCGATGGGTAAATCTTCAAGGCAAAGAATAAAGCTATTAATTTATGTGACGTTTCGGTCCTTTCTTGGACCATCTTCAGACTAAAAGATGGTCCAAGAAAGGACCGAAACGTCACATAAATTAATAGCTTTATTCTTTGCCTTGAAGATGTTAACTATAAAAGAAAATAAAAAACTGAGACATGACAGAATATGTAAGACAAGACTTTTCTCAAAAAGTTACTTTGTTCTTACATGAAGAATACACGAAACTTCCTCTGAATCAACTTAAATATTACAGCCGAACATAAAAGTGCAAACCTTTTCACTTCTGCTACTTTTAGTGATAAATGGTCTTTCATCATGCTTGTAAGGCATATCGTTTACAAGGTCCAAATTTACCTAGGATAGCACTAACAGGAATAAGTCAGGTCAACAAACATAAAGCCAGGAAAAATAGGCATGCATACAAACACACATGCAAATAAAAACTTAATACCTCAATAATATATTTCCCAAAACTTAAAATAAGGTGAGGGGTGATAATTAAGTCTTTCAAGAGATTCAGGTAATCAATGCGATGAACGCAAGGCAACAACTCTTCAACTAGAAAGTCGATAACTTCTCGATCGAGCATGAATAACAAATTGCATCATCAGCATAACCACAGCCCACCATAAAAGCATGTACCAGCTTGGCTCGGAGTTCGATAACATCAAAATTTGAAGGGAAAAAATGTTAGTTTTATGACGCAATCAGCAGGACTGCCTGTAGGAAAACGGAACATTCCGTGACCATGAGGCAGAGAACAGCGGAAGAGCGCAGGAGCATAACGGGGGTTCTGAAAGTTGCTCCGCAACCCGGTGACGCGTCAATACAAAATACGGAGGATTCGGAAAGGAAGTAGTAATGTGCTGCTTGCGCTGTTTCTTGACAAGTTATGTAGCCAATTGTCTCCAGTGCATCCTTTTTAATGCTTTCGACTTTGTTTATAGCTCGACGTCATTGTGCTTCTTCGTACCGGTTGCTTCAAAAACTTTTTTGGGGATGGTAGGCCTAGTAGGTTACTTTATGTAGATGTGATATGTAATGGCCGAACTGCTGGTACCCTGTCTGTTGATGGTTAGGAACGTCGTTTCTTTTATACTTCCGCCTTCTCGATAAAGCATTGTTACGTTAAGTCTATTTTTACCTGTCTTGAGATTTTAAATTGCTTATGCTAGAACACAACATTGTCGTAGCGCAATGTTGTAATGCTTCACTTCACTATCATTTTAAGTTTATTCATTCACGTGGACTGAGAAGCCATTCAATCAACCAAGAGGCTAAAGAGTTTTTTTTGGCAAGTCGTTTGTCATGTGAAGGAAATTGGAAGTATATGAATGGGGTAATGGTGAATAAGGTGACCAATTTTTCTAAAAACGTTTACTTTTAGCTCAAGTCACTGGTCATAACAAGTTGGGATGCCTGAAAAAAGATGAAAATCATATTCAAGCCAAATAAACATGCTGAGTCCAATGGAAATGCCAACCAGGAAAGTACATGGACTGTTATACCTTCCACTCATGGCGAGGTCTTTGACAAGGCTGTACAGAAAAGGCTTCACAAAAACAATCAAATTAAGACCACCAAATACACAGTAATAAATTTCTTACCAAAGAACTTGTTTGAACAGTTTCATCGGTTTGCAAACATGTATTTTTTATTTATTATTGTCCTGAACTGGATTCCTGCGATCAATGCCTTCGGAAAAGAGATAGCAATGTTTCCTTTGTTGTTTGTCCTTGCGGTTACAGCAGTAAAGGACATAATTGAAGACAGAGTTCGTTATCAGTCTGACAAGGAGGTGAACAATCGGCTCTGTTACGCATATGACAGGTGTGGTCTTTGTTTACTGTAGGATTACTATTTGTTGTTTAGAGTTTCCACTGCATGTTTTATTGGCAGTCTTTTAATCATGGCATGGTATGTGTAATAGGCTAGAACGATAATAGGGCTGCCTAAATTTTTAATAGGTAGAAGATTTTTCATGTACCATGCGTGCAGTAAGCAGGTTCTCCTTGGGTTTGATACTTGAAATTTGAAGGCAGGTATCCATTTAGTCAAGCATCACAATTATCAAATGATTTTAAAATATAATATTAAGGTCAGCTTATCAACTGCGGCATGATCTGTTTCTTATAGATTGTTCCCAAATGTTCCAGGACCATGATAGAATTTCAGCATTCAAAAGTTTCAGCGTTTCTAACTTCCAACATGTTGTGGAGGTGTGTAAATTTCCTGCAAAATGCTTCTTAGAATAGCGTTTTATTTGGTTTTGGTTATGTTTCAGGTCAGCCCACCAGTTCATTCAAAAGAAGTGGCGCCTTATAGAGGTCGGGGATATTGTGCAATTATTTAATGATGAAATTATACCTGCAGATATCTTGCTACTGAACACAAGTGATGAGAATGGCCTAGGGCATGTTTCTACTGCTAATCTTGATGGAGAAACAAACCTGAAGCAAAAGCAGATTCCAAAGGGATTTCTTGATGTATGTACATGTTGAGTGTTAAGCTATCATTTGTTAAATGACATGTACAAGTACGATATATGGTTGACTTGCATGGTTGTTGGTATTATGTTTGGTAAGGTTTGGGTTTACTGGCATGTGAAATGTTATAACGTTTTACCAGACTGCAGCCCACTTTACAGAGAGCTGCTTATTTGAGAAATGAAATTTATGGCAAGTATTAGAACATCATCATCAATTTGGTGTTTTTAGTTTATCTTTGTCGCTGTCTGCAGTTTCAGCCTAAGCATGTATGTTTGCAGCGGATTCTCCTACATGCTAAACTGTTGGTAGCAAATTTAATTAGATGTGCAATTTCATAACCTGCCTCTGTCCTCGCGCTCTCAAGCTGTTTGCCTCCCTGGTCTTCATTTCCTCTAGTGTATATATGTCATTCAACTGCATAGTTCATGGGTTGGTTTCATGAAGTAGTGGTTGGCATATCTGAATTACTGATGCTGACTTGTTTCAGATAAAATTGGTTTATGCGTTCTCATGGAGGGTAGTACGTGAGTTCTCATATGTCACCTTTACACCTTTGATGAAGGTCAGAAACCTTCTAGTAATTGAGCCCTTTTATTTGAAGTTGTTGAGCCTCTCATTTGGCTCTGCTGTCAAGCTTGATGTCGTAAGGTAGCTGTGCTTGAGGTTGGTCATGAAAGGGTTTTACTTTCCTGATTGACTTACAGTATCAGTGAATTATTTGGATAATTTGCATTTTATAAGGTTAAGGTCCTAGATTTGGGTTATAATAGAGGCATAAAATATTTTTGTATTTCTTTCTAGGTGCAGGAAGAAGAAGCATTTGATCCTGAGAAAATACGATATCATGTCAAATGTGAACCGCCAAACAACCAGATCCATAGTTTCTATGGTTACATGTAGGTGTCATGTCTCATGATTTGTTACTTTCACCTTACTTCTTAACTCTTCCATGGTTGCCATAGGCAGATTGAACCAGCTTTTATTTTTAAAAAGTGTGTAAATGCAAGTGTGTTTAATTGAAGTGGGAAATTGTGTTTTTTTTCCCAAGGGTGTTACACTTTCGAATTTTGGTGGTCAATTTTTTGCCTTCTAATTTTTTAATTATTTGTTTCTGCATGACGTGAAATTAGAACAATATGATATAAAATTCACGATTTTGAAGTTTTGATATTTTAAAATCCAGAAGCTATTCAGACTCTGATGGGAAGCAGCTTGGTGTTGACAAAAACAATCTTCTCTTGAGAGGATGTGTACTGAAAAACACCCAATCGGTCACTGGTATTGTAGTCTATGCTGGTAGGTGTCTAAAGATTTGTTTAATCTTCTTTAGAGACCTCAAGTAACTGTATGTAATGTTTGTCGACTTGGTCTTTCTCCCTTGCACGGAGGTTGACAAGTAAATATCAGTAACTACTTGCTGGCTTCACCGGCCGCTGTATGCGACTAACGCATGCTATTGAACTCGAAACAAACTAATAACTACGCACAACTAAATTGTGAGCATTAATTTTTTGTGCACAATTGCTGCGATTGATTGCATTCATAATCGTTGTATTCTTTGCAATTCTGCCTTATCTTGCAAGGTCTTGAAGGATGGCAATGTTTTTCTGGATGACGCCTATCTTTCCAGAACCTATTCATTGGCTGCTTAGTATGCTGATGCACAAATAACCGTCACCGTTATTAAGCTTTGGCATGTTTTAAAACTGGGTTTTGAGATTTTTTTATTTGCCTCCAGAGTGCGAAGTCTTTGTCTATTGAATTGCGAATGTAAATCGCTAAGGTGTTGAAAATGTATCGCTATGGCAGGAAAGTAATGTGAGCCATGAAAAAAAAAAAACCATAGGAAGACTTGGAAACATCTCTGCTTGTATTACTACCTCCTTACCTACTTCAATGAAGGTCATGAAACAAAGGCTATGCTAAACAACACTGGACCTCGATACAAGCGAAGTCAGTTGGAGAAGGACATCAATAAAGATGTTATTGGCTGTGTTGCCATTCTTTTTGTCTTTTGTCTAATCGGCGCTATTGGTGAGTGCTGTCTTGGTTTGTGAATCTTTTTTTTTTCTTGAGATCTGCTTCGGTTGTTTTATATTGTATGTGATCGTTTTGGAAAACCTATGGTATATTATATATAATATAATATGTTATAATATATACATGTGTGTCATCACCCGTTCATGCCACGAAAAGTAAAGAGTCTTTTCTTTGTTCAAGACTAAGTGCTTGAGCGTGACTCTATACATTTCTTTGTTAAGCTATTGAGACCGCTATGGAGCTGTTCTATAATTATGCATCTATGCATGCAAGTATGTATGTTTGTATGTATGTATGCATGCATGCATGCATGTATGTATGTATGTATGTATGTATGTATGTATGTATGTATGTATGTAT
>QQSS02217871.1:0-10962 GCA_003687565.2 Craspedacusta sowerbii
GCGGTTCCATAAGTACGGTGCCCTTATGGCAATGCTTTGTTTTCGTTTACTATACGATGACGAACTTTCTCTGTAGCTTAAGTGCGAAAAGCGACTATAGGATGCTCAAAGCGCTGGAACATGGGAGCAAACACTTGAGGAAGCATATTGTGTTGATATTTGTAAGGCAGCGTTAGATTCTGAAGAATATTTAGTTCAAAAATATTTAACAATCCGTGTTTGACCATAAGGGGCCGGGTACGCTCTGTTTTACCAGCATATGAGATAATTCTCACTGCGCGTTTTTGGAGCCTATGTATTTTGAGAAGCTTAGTTTTAATGTACATGCCCAGGCTATATTTCCATACGAGATATATGGAAGAACAAATGCAAAATATAAGCATTAAGTAGCTGCACTATCCAATTACTTTCTGGACCTGCTTATGATCCCAAGATTTTTTTTGATATCTTAGTGGTAACCTCACTTATATGTTTCTTCCAGGTCAAATTTTCATCAAGGATAACACCAAGAAATTTTGTAAAAAATGCGCGTTCGATACTTTTTCCAGCTAATTTCAGACATGGCAAAGGTAATAAGTCCGTATCTATCTCTCGTCCGAAGACAAGGTACCCTGGATTTGTTCACATTCAAAGATAGGCGGTTCACATTCAACCAGTCTTCAATTAGTTTTAGCTGCTCGCTAGTACAGAAAGCAAGGTCTCAATATTTTCACGTGAGAAAAAATGTTAGTGCCATCAGCAAACATGATTACATTTAGTTTTGATACTGAATTAGCTAAATTATTTACATATATTAAGAACAGTAATGGTCCAAGAACTGAACAATGTGGGACTCCACACATGACTGGCAAGGTTACTGATCTTACATCATTCAACTCTACGCATTGCAGTCTGTCGGATAAATGGCTTCTAAACCATTGTAAAAGAGTTTCACTAGGTCCATGCAGTCGTAGCTTCCCTAGCAAAATGATGTGGTCAACTGTGTCAAAGGACTTAGCAAGGTCTAAAAAAATTCCAACAGTGTACTGCCTGAGCTCCATAGCCCTTCTTATGTTGTCTACCAGGTCAAGTATTCCAAATTCAGTGCAACACTTCTTCCTGAAGCCAAACTGCTTCATATGGAACAAGTTTCTTTCCTCAAAATATGCAGATACTTTCAAGTGAACAACTTTTTCTAAAAGTTTGGAAAATACTGACAAAATGGAGATTGGTCGATACTGATTCAATTCATGCGGTTCATCTGATTTCAGTAAAGGTATAACTCTAGCTAATTTCATAGCACTAGGAAAGATGCACTGTCGTAAGGACTTCGCGAAAATTATTCTAAGAGGGAAAACTAGCTCATTAGAAACAGCTTTGACCACATCTACACAAACATCGTCATAGCCTGATGCCTTCTGCAGTTTAAGACTGTCAATAGCACCGTGAATGTGTTTTCCTGTTACTAAATCAATACCAAAGCTATGAACGGAAGGCGCCACGAAGTCGAGGTAGCTTTTGTTACTGTCCGGAGTAGCTCTTGATAGATTAAAGCCAACATTAGCAAAGCACGTATTAAGTTTGTTATGAATTTAACAAGAATTCGGTTTGTTTCTTTAAGAAATGTAGATCTTTAGTTATGCAAACTATTACATATGTGGAGTTTGTGATTTTATTTTGTAATTGGAGTTGTAGAGAAGAAATTAGGACCCTCGATGAGTAAATCTTCAAGGCAAAAAATAAAACTAATAATTTCCGTGACGTTCCGGTCCTTTCTCGGACCATCTTCAGACTAAACGAACAACAATACAAAAAAGCCGAAAAACAAAAACAAGCAGAGCACACATCGTCAGAGTCACATCTTCGAAGTCGAGCTAAAACAGCTTCAACTTAATCGAGTCTGACTGTCCGTTAAGTGGGTTGGAGAGGTTATCGTGGGCGGTCATCAAGCTCTCAATTAACAGGCACTTCCGTTTTGGAGTGACACCTGCGCAGATTTGTGAAGCAGGCGTCGAGATCGAAATTGATCGGTAATTGATGAGTAGCCAGGTGTTGGGCGATTGATCTCGACTGCTTTTTTTTGTGTTCCTTGATGCGTTGGAGCAGGTGGTGGGCTGTCATGCCGATATAGCCAGCATCGCACTGGCCACATTGAAATTTGTAAACAACGCAATGTTGACTAACAAACTTTGGCTTCGCTTAAACTGGTCAACGGACAATGCTCCACTACTTCTCGGGACCATAATGCTTTCATGTGCCACGAACTTTCCCATCTCTGACTTCACCAACATACACAGAGACAGTAGTAGTAAGGCATTAAAATGAGAGAGCCTTGACATCAGACGTGGTTGCCCGATTTTAAACGTTTAGGGACAACCCTTCCTTCGGAAATTGTTCATCTAGTTTCATCTTGTTTTACGTTTGAACTGATGTATTTTGATTTAGTTGCATTTAAAACTGATCTTAACTATTTCTGTTTGTATATAGCCGGTAACAATAAAGGATCTCCTAAGCAAAGCTGAACACTTTAAGCGCATGACAAGGATCGATAGGAACAACAACTGGTCAAATACCAATAAAAATATAAATAAAAAATATATATAATAATATATATAATAAATATATATATATATAATAATATATATAATAAATAATAAGTATAATAAAAAATAGTCAACAAACCAAAAATAGTAAAAGCTTTGACATGAAAGACAGCTTCAGTCACTTAAGTTATAGAATCCCTGATCATTATTGAAAGAATAGTAGAGCTCACTTTGGAGATACCAAAGTTGCCAAACGGGAGTTCTTAAGCCCACGATTAGAAATACAAAACTTTCAGTAGCAACAGCATCTGAAGAACTTACAACTAAGTTGCCATGATTCACATAACTAGCATACTTTCTTGGCTTTTCATGAAGAGAGACTTGTTTTCTGACGTTTATGAAGTCAAACATTATGCAAACCACATTTTCGGGTCATTTTCTAGCTGCAATCTTAGAGACACAAAAACATGTGCCAAAGAAAAACAAGTGCCACGGCAATCGATGAGGCCCATGTCCTGATTGTATCTGGATGAGTGAAATAAAGTTCCTTAGAAAATTACATCCTATTAAGGGTCGTCTATAAAAGACGTCCACAAATTTTTGGAAAATTTTACCTTCTCCCCTTGTCGACTTTGTCTGATCCCCTTCTCTATCCCTTGTTCCGGACGTCCACAACTGAGAAGAACGCTTTGTCCTTAAGAAAATCCTGACCTCGGAAGCAACCTTGCGTTACCAGATGACGGCATCCAACATTATTTCAATTCAAATTTCTCCACACCAAAACGGGAGATAGGAAACTAAAGAAATTAGTTCCAATGCGAAACAAGATTTGTCAAAAAATTTTGGCTAATACTGAGATATGCAAGACAGGAGTAAATGCTGAGCCGAAACACTTAAATACTTAAGGAAAGTAATACTAGTACAAAAATGCAAAAGGAATTTACGAAAAGCGCAAAAGTTCGTATAATTTTATGGCAACAGAATAAACTTCCATAAAACTATTTAAAAAAAGCAATAAATAAAACGCAGAACAGATATTGAACCACAACGCAAACATTAGGGAACACGTAGCACTAAAACTTGGTTGGCACTACATAGATTAATATGGCAGATGTAGTCACTACTAGTTCAATAAGCTAAAATTAAGATTGAAGCCATTCAAACCAATTGAGCGTAATGACGACATCTGCAGTCAAGTAGTCACCTGCTGAGTCTGCATATTTGGCCTCTCAGCTGCAACAAAGTAGCGTAGGTGATTACAACTACATGTCCTTCGATGACTTGCGATTAAAAGTATTTACCTCTGGAGCAGATTCTCTTACGATTTGTCCAGCAGCAGATGGACAAGACGAATGGATAGGCATGCGGTTGAAGTTCTGATGAGGCTCCAGATCACTCTGTGGAATCCTCTGAAACACCGATCCATATCTACCGCTGCCACTCCCGATAGCTGCAGCCCCGATGCCTCCTTCCTCATTGATGAAAGTTACCGTTGCTGGGATGAACCGATTGGGACCCACTCTATTGTAGTTGGTTTAACTCTGGTCGCAGGAGGATATCGTTGCACGTAACAACCCATCAAGAATACTCGACTGCTGCGAATGTTCCAACACCATTTTGCAGTGGGAGCTAATAGTGCGGTGGCCGTGCAGGGTGGTTGTACAATACAGTGTGCATGTACGTTAAAGCAGTCAATGACAGCCTGACTCCAAACTTCAGCTAGTATCTCTCCAGCCTTTTTGAAGTTAGCTTCCTCCAGGTCTGGAACGGTCGCGGAGAAGAATAAGCAACAGACAGATCACGCAACCATAGAGTCATGCGATGATCTACTGCATTGTAAGCACCGTGACCAGTTGCATGACATTCCATAAACAAAGCATCAAGATTGTGTTCCGAAATAATTTATACGTTGCATTCAAAGTTTTGAGATAGCCTAGGTTCTCGTCGGGGCCACTATCGACGGTTATTATTATGATGGTTTTCATGGATATAATGCACCAGCATTAGTACGTGCCGCATCCTTGAAGCTGTCAAGAGAAACGATTGCATTAAGATCTACGGGCAAGTGTGCAGGGATTCTGATGTTGCGTTTACAACTCCTTATAAAGATTGAATGTCACACGACCATTCTTAATATCCGACATACACTGACGGTATCAGTTTGCGCCTTTCTGCAGCTAACTAGTCGCGGTCAGGCAACTGGATAGGGTATTTCAGATGCAGGGAGGGAGGTAAAGGCAGCTTGATGCAGCTGAAAGACCCAAGGGTACTGGCGCTTGGTCATCTTGGCTACGAAAAAATGTGCACCGACTTCCCTGTACCATTCTCAAGTCCTTGGTCAAGTTGAACTCCTCTAGCGTATCTGAACGGATAAATTTCCTTTTTAATTCTTGAGAATGCATGTCATTGGTGAAACAATTGGTGTGGTGAAACTACATTACTACTTCGTCACATCTCTCCAAGTACACGCCACATAGGAATAAGATTTAAGCGCTTTATCAAGCACACCAAGAGAACACTAGAAGCTTAATGCTCCAAGTATCTGATTGTTCGATATTCAGGTTACATTTTCTTACCCTGCGCTTTGAACTCCATTTTACAATGTTAACTGCCGCCAACGCAATTCAAAATTAACAACGTATAAGCATGAAAGTAATTTGTCCTTCCTGGAGTACCGAGCCACAACCCAGATTTTAAAAAATGAAAATTTTTCCACGTACACAATTAGCATTACGCCATAGAATCTTTGTGTCTTAATCTTATTGATGACGACGATGACAAAACATGAGAATCTGTTCTACAACTCTACTACAGGTCTTTCGAAAGGTTTTAGGTTCCTCATTTCTCATTTTTATATGCATGTATACGTATGTTAATTTTATTGCTATCAGTATTAGCATTTTTTGATCTTATGTTATTTATTGAAACTTCTACACATCTTATTACACTCTGCATTACAATGTATATCGCTTACTGGAGCAAGGTGGCATCGTCAATCTTATTAGCGCAGGCTACAAAGGATGTCTTTTATTCCGATAAATGCGGCTTTATGGAACTTTATAATATATCTTCTGTTTGTTTTGATACGATGCATTTGTTGGGAAAAAAAAAGCTTTCGCTGTTGCTGTTGATGTTGTTATCGGAACTATTGGCAACACTCTTATTGTTACGATGTATTTTGTAATAGTCATTGCTTGCAGATTGTTTTTCTTAGCAACTTAGCCATATATCTACACACACAAACGCTTCCACCCTCATTTTCATGGAAGGGTTCAATCATGAGATTTTAAACACAGGGAAGCGCTGAAGGGGTTTCAATAAATATTTGACCAGTTCAGATGCGGCAGTTGAAATAAGATCAGGTTTGAATAACTTTAAGACGAAGCCTTCGCATAACGCCAGTATCCTGTTTTTTCCTTTTTTTCGGCAGTGCAAGTCGCTTGCGAAGTGTTAGCCTTGTATTGACGCGCGAATGAACCAGAATAAACTCGCTACTAAAAGAAAGAAACGCTTTATTTCTGAAGTCCAAAAAAGTGAGCAATACATTGTGATGTGGGCGTCTACTCTTGCTCTGACCCTCCCTCCCCAATTCTCAACTTTTGGCAGCCCCCCTCCCCTCCCTGTCAGGTGGACCTCTTTTATGGATACCCCCTTACATGCAAATGGATACAGCACAAATCTGCATCTTTACCAAACATATTCTCTCTCCCAAATAATCAGGTTTGCAGACAAAAAAATAGACAAGTAATCGCAAATTCCAGATACGTGCAGTTGGTCCAAGGGCTTGACGCGTGTTTTACCAAACATAAAATGGCGGACGATGCTTGAGACCGGCACAGGTCACGTGCTGCTGGACATGGACGCTCGCCCCAGTCATGGCGTTCATCAATGGTTGAGATGGAGATGAGCGATCCGTAAAAGTTTGACATGGCGGCAGTGGTAACATCGCAAGGCAAGCAGTGTATACGCCCTCGAATTTAACGACGCAAAGCAATCAAGTTTAGCTGACCATGGACATTGCATATACACTCCATTAACGCTGGATCCTTTCCTATAGAAGTTCAACCGGTGTTGGGATGTCATTCTTGGCTTCAGCAGGGGCAGTGTTGCAAGTTGCGCATTCTTGTCAGTTGATACGTGTGCTGAGTTGGTCTACACCGGCTTGTGTAATCCCTGCTGTTATTCAGTTGAATGCAAGCTTTTTATGCATGCGTGAGTGTAGGCCGTTTCGCTTCAGCAAGACGACTTCACGGCTGAAGGTTCGAGTTTTGGTTGCTTCCTCGAAGAAGCCAGAGTAAGTTACCCTTTTGTGCTTATAAACCGCTCGTCTGATTTAGTTGAGTCATGAACAAGACTTAGATGGTTATCGTGGTTGATAGATAAGCTGTACAATAAGTGCTGCAATCGCTGAAAGTCTCTAAATCTAACAAGACTTTTAAATTATTAGCAAATTAGACTAAACAAACCAAGCTAAAGATTCGAAAAAAAAAAACATAATTACAAAAACGTGTTTCTTGGCCTTTTGTGTTCCTAGGTTCTTTTAAGATGTTAACAGCCTAAAAAGCACTTTCTCCCAGTCGTGATACTTGCATCATTGATCTAAGGGGCGGGATTCTTTTTAGCTCGCGCGTCATCCAAGCTTGTCTAAGCGATAGTAAGAGTCGATTATGGCGTCGCACCAAAGTTGCATTCAATAGAATAAACTTGGACGCGTGCGTACGAGAAGTGCGAAGCTTAAACGAAGCATTATGAGAGTTCTTGTGAAAAACAACGTGGGCACAATCCACCAACAAGTCACTTCGACGCGGCAGAAGGCGAAGAACCAACTAGAGCATGAGGGAGAGCAAAAACATTCATTAATGTCAATCCTAGCGCGCGTTCATTATGAAATAAATAATACAAAAACGACGCGCTTTCACAGAGTACTCGAATCATTTTACTTTCATGACATAAACTTGCGCCTTGTGAAGCGTACTATCTTTTTTCCAGGGCATCTCGCAAATACTGCCAGGAAGATAGTTGGTGCTCCTTCTGATCAGCTTGTGCGCTCATTAGGTGTACATGCGTTCTCAGACCATAAAAGCCTAGAAAATGGTAGCTGAAGAATTGTATTGCAGCAAGTTCCGAAGCGGAAATAT
This sequence comes from Craspedacusta sowerbii, assembly GCA_003687565.2. NCBI lineage: Eukaryota > Metazoa > Cnidaria > Hydrozoa > Limnomedusae > Olindiidae > Craspedacusta > Craspedacusta sowerbii. Next base: position 7,661 of record QQSS02217871.1, read on the forward strand.
ATTTCGCTCAAAAGCGTTCTGTTAGTAGAACAATCCAACTAGAAGTCCTGCTATCCAGCTCCAGTCTATATCGAAGTAAATGCAATAGAAGCGAAGCAATTTGTACACCTTACATAGAACAAGAATGTAGCAAGTATCCAAGAGGGGGCCATTAAAATCGCCGTACTAGTCGTATAGCCAACACACGGACGTATAGACAGGTAGTTAGACGACCAGATAATTGACAGCGCACTGGCACATACAAAAAGGCAGCTGGCCAAGGGTGCTGAGAGTGACTTTCGATCGCTGATATAGTAAAGATAATCTTAACGACTGGAACAATTTTGCAAGCGTACTGAATACTACTAAAATACTTTGTGATAAGTATGCTATTCGGACGGCCGGCTTTGCAAAAAAAAAAAAAAAAAAAAAAAAAATTTGTTTCTGAACAGTCTATCGAAAAACTACGATTGATTCATGGGATTCTCTGGAGACTTCTGCCATTCCTTTCGAAGCAATTGTCTTAACTGCGACAAGCGCAAGTTTGGATTCTCAGCTTTGAGCTTCGGCAGCTCCCTCTCCTCGTATTCAGCATAAGCGGCTTTCATTCGCTTCTCAGGATGCCGGTCAGGCAAATCACCCACAGACAGCACGGCGAGAGCATCACCGACACTGCGAGCCTCCACAGCGCCTGCAGGAAAAACAGATACATTTTAAAGTGCGTCAATCTCCCTACTAAAACAAACAAACAAAACAAAATTAACAATCGAACAAACAAACAAACCAGTCGTTTTAAAGTCACACTGAAGTCAAGTCAAAGGCACCTTCGATCGCTAGCATTTCCGCCATTTTACGATTAGGGTTCTCCTCCTCCATTTCAGGATTCTCGGAAATCTTTGCCTCCTCGTTTTTCTTTGCTGCAACCAGTTCCACACGCTCCTTTCTCTCTTTTTCTTTGCGCATATCCAACTCAGCGCGGGTAACTTTCTTCAAAGGATTAGCAGCGACAGCTTAAAAACAACCAATGAAATACCACATTATCAACCAAACTAACTGCGAGCATACAACAATAAAGAAAACTACTCTCTCACATGTGGCTGATTTACATACAAACACATGGATTCTGCCTATCTCGATCTCAAAAGCGTTGCCCTAGCCGCATCAGAGTGCGATAGCATGGACTACTGGATCAAATACGAAGGTCACTCAATAAGGAAGCGGAAGTACCCGCCCCTCCTTGCTTTCCTCCACATAACTTAGCTTCCTCGGCAGCAAGTAATAGCTTCGATTCCTGCTTCTTGGCTAGAGCTTCCTGACGCTTTTGTTCGTTTTGCTCCTACATACATTAAAAAGTCGCACAGTATTACGTAAGCAATATCACGCAAGGGCATTCAAAGACAACAAAAACAACAAAAAGCAACGACAGCCGAAGTCAGAATCATGTCTCCTTGCCTCGCTACTAACAGAAGCGACTAGCTTCCTTTCGAGGACAGGGCTTTCTAAGAGGGGTTACAATCGTGCATAGCTAAAATTTCCTACAAACCAGGTGCTATGAGCTACTGACCTAATGATTGAAGTCTACAGAAGCAAAATACATCTTTTTTCTATCCGAAAGGTTTAGAAATCCCCCGCCGAAAGAAAACTTTCGAATCAATCACACACATGTAGTTATAAGCGGCAAATGAAGAAAAAGGGATCTAAACGCTAATTTAAATTTTTAATAAAGCAACCTACCCATCAATGGAGCAAAACATTTATACGAAACATATCTTAAAGCCGCGACCAGGCGAAATAGCTTCACATGGTAAGCAATACAATCATCAAACCATCATTAGCGTACTCACGAATAATTGGAACCACCGATGATTTAGGGTCATCTTACAATAAGACATACCTTTCTCTGCAATTTTTTTGCTACGTTTCTGTCATTGTCTTCCCAGGCAGCATCTTCTGTAGCTTTTTGCTTTTGCTCAGCTTCATCTCGTTTCTGGGCAGCTTTTCTTTCACGGGCTTCTACAACTTTTGGATTAGTTCCCCAAGAAGAATTTTTTTTCGGCATCTAAAGAATATCATTGCCTATATTACACTGTTTATCCAATGTTTGTGAGCACCACCTAAGGAATAAAGTAGTTAACGTATTATTGAGAAATTTTTCTTTTTATTGAAACAAAGTGAGAAAGTTCAAGTGTATCATCTCTTTACGTTTGGGCAGTCATGTCCTCAAGAATGAATATGACATCATGAAACGCTGAATTAAACACTTTGCTGAGTTTTTCTTCAACCCTTCTGTTATTCACTTTTAGGTTCGAGAGGTTGCAAATGAATACGGGCAAGGTGCCTGGTTTAGATGGTATTCCTATGGAGGTTATTCTTGGTGGTGGAGGCTTTATTAAGTTAATTTGCTAAAGTGTGAAGTGGAGAATCTGTCCACCAGGACTGTATCCAACAACCATCCTTGTCGCATTGTTCAATATAAAAGGCTTAAAATCCGTGTGCGGTGACTATCGTGGCATCAGCCTACTAGCTTCCGTCGGAAAGATATTTGTAAAAATTCTGGAGAATCGGCTTATCAACTACATATGCCCAAGTGTTCTGTCGGAAAGTCAGAGCGGATTTCGCCCGGGTCGTGGCACCACGGATATGATCTTCTCAGCTCGCCAACCGCAGAAGAATTTCATCGAGCATCAGATAGCGTTATATCAGGTATTTGTGGATCTGACCAATGCATTTGACTCAAGGCAGTCAATAGAGAGGCTTTGTGGACTGTTCTTGGTAAACTCTGATGCCCCTGTGATTTTGTCCGGATGTTTCGCGATTTTCATCGTAACATGAAAGACAGAGCTAGTTTCAATGGCAGGCTGCCTGAGCCAATCGCAATCGATAACGGTGTTAAGCAAGGACACATAGCAGCCTCCATACTATTTTGCAATATTCTTTGCAGTGACTGTGTCATGATTTCGGGCATTGTAATTAAGGTGTTTATTTGTGAATTCGATCCACAAACAAAGGTTTCCACTTTCATCGGTTCAATGTCAGGTCAAAGTGTTTCCACGACCTCATCACGAAGCTTTGGCACGCAAATGACGCTGACCAGCTTAATCACGCAGAAGACGCTGTGTCTCACTCAGGAAAATATGCAATTAGTTATGAATCTATTCTAAAAATCGTGTTCCACGTTCGGGCTCACAATCAATCTGAAGAAGACCAAGGTCATGTATACTAAATCTGTGTCTCGAAACTTTTTGAGTTTGTTTGTATGTATGTATGTATGTATGTATGTATGTATGTATGTATGTATGTATGTATGTATGTATGTATGTATG
>QQSS02217882.1:0-10961 GCA_003687565.2 Craspedacusta sowerbii
GCTATACTACTCTGATCTACTATGCTATACTACTCTGATCTACTATGCTATACTACTCTGATCTACTATGCTATACTGCTTTGATCTACTATGCTATACTACTCTGATCTACTATGCTATACTACTCTGATCTACTATGCTATACTGCTTTGATCTACTATGCTATACTACTCTGATCTACTATGCTATGCTACTCTGATCTACTATGCTATACTACTCTGATCTACTATGCTATACTACTATGATCTGCTATGCTATACTGCTATGATCTACTAAGCAGGTCGCTTGGTGCACTTAGACCCATAGTATTGCGCCATTTAGAGCGTATGAGCGATTCTCTGATACAATGGTGTGGCAGGTCTTGCATTCAAACTCAAGTCGTTTTCGGTATTCGGTGTTTTGAATTTATCTGTTGGTCTTGCTTTTTATGTCAGCAGGTGTTTCCGCATGTCCTTTGGTCCAAATCTGTAGCGCATGCCCGCCTGACCGCAGTGAGTTGCTACTGAACGAAGATACTAGGTAGAGTCCTGCCTACGTAGTGCTCGCTTTTGGCAGATAGTGTGGTTGCGCACGCAGGGTTTTACGACGCAGGCGCTGTGAAGACGCATAGCAAGACGCATCTCTCGCATCTTCCTATAAAAGTGGTTGCGCAGTGGCTGGTGTACGACTATACGACGCTAATATAATATAATGATGGCGGTGATGGCAACGCATTGCATTCGCGCTGGATTTCGATCTAAACGACTTAGGTGATGCTGTCATGCGGAATAATTGCTATGTAACGTCCTGTTTAAGGAAAACGCTATTTTCTAGAAATAGCGTTGCCAAACTTTGCGACCCAGGTTATTCCCTTAGCCTCGATGTCGATAGCGAGGCCGCTATTGTTTATTTAGCGTCTGCGTCGTAAAATCCCTAGTGCGCAACCCAACAGCCCTCGGGGTGAGACATTTAATAGTTAATGGCAGCGTTGTGCTCAAAGCGAAGAGCACGTGACCGCTTTCCACCAATGTTTGCATCGGTCCCCGGCTGGCAGATCGTTGATTGAGTTGAACATCTTATCCTGGTTTGTTTTTGCCTCCGTAAGTGAAGTTTCCGATTCTCATGGGCGTTACTCAATGTTTTCTGTCGATTCATCATCCAGTTTAAATGTCGAGCTGTCTGATAAGCATCGCTTCCTTGTTTTTTTTGTTCCCAAACCACGTTTGAGGGCTCATCAACAGCAAAAAACAATTCGTTTTCTCAAGCCACGCGTGAAAGCTCAAGCCACGTGAATGGCCTGTTTTATTCCGCCCGCATGCTATCCTTTCCATTGTTCCGGTTTCGTGGTTCCGGAAGCCTATTTTATGTGATTTGGTACAGTCGATCAGTTGAAAACCGAACCACGAATGATCAGTATTACAAACGTGCTCACCATGTGTGGCAGCTGCTTGTAGGCTCCAACCGCAGTTACTAAAAAAAAAAACGAGTTAAGTATCAAAAACATGGTCATTGCAGAAGTGAAAAGACTTCCATCTCAAAACATCAAAACAATTGAAGGAATAAGATGACAAGGAATGCTTTACCTTCACTAGGAAGCGTGACCTAAAACCCGTCGGTTCCTTTAAGATCAATTCACGGAGAGGCTGTGTTCAAACCTTGAAATGAGGAATTGCCAATATGGAGGTGATAGTAACAAGTCGGCATCAACAAAGGGCCATCGGCCCAGTAGAGCATGCCCCCTAAATTGTTTACAAAGTAAATCCAATGCGAGCGCTATAATGATGATCATACAGAGGGCATATATACAGAGGGTTGCAAAGCAAATAACTTGTGAAGAGAGCTCTCTTAAGAATATAATACTAGGCACAAGTTAGCAAATTATTATCAAGAGAGCGAATAATCATCAATTACTTTAAATAAATACCAAAAAAGATCTTCGGCATGCCGCATTCAGTACCGCAGGACAACGAATCTTGACTAAGAGTGCAGTACTACGTAAATATTGAAACAACTAATTCGTACACAAGGGCGAGTAACCTCTGTCGGAGCAAACAACCAGACTTGCCAATTGGAGAGCCCACGCAGAGACAACAACGGAATCTCGAAGTGTAACTTCTCATATTCACTTTCCGAAGAAAGTCCGCGCCTGCTGTTCAGTTGATCATACAGAACACTAAAAGTGTCAGCAAAACAGTGCGCTGTTTAAATTTAGAACGAATATAGTGCTAAGCTTCAAAGAAGAATGACTGCTCAAAGGTTTTCTTACTATTACAAAATGAACATAGCCTAAACAATGACTAAGAAGCAAACGAAATAATCCCAGTCCATTCCAACTTCATCATTACAAGAGCCTTTTCCAAATAAAGCGCAGCACATTGAACCAACAGTAAGCGCCCGAAAAAACACGCACACACACATAAACACACACACACTTACAAAGAACAAGGACATTTAAGAAGTGGCGCTATTAAAAAGGTTTTGAGTCCTCTTCTCACAGCCGATGCTGGCAAAATAAGAGAAATACGAATCGATCATCTTTGAGTGAATGCAATTAATAAGCTAAAAAACTTGTGAAAACGCGACTTAGAAGTAAAAACATAAGGCACTGGCTACCAACAGTGATCGTTGCAGTATAACAGCATTACTAGATTGTACGTCTAAATTATATAGCACTCCTCGAAAAGTGGAGCATTTGTATGGCAATATAAATCTCACCCTTGACAATATAGATATCAAACTTATAGAAGTATGTAAACGGGTCTCCGTTTGGATAGGCTTCCAAATAACTTTGTTTTTCTGATAAATTCGCGTAGCAACTTGCCTTAATGTGAACGTTTAAACTTTAAGCTTAGTCTTATGTTCTAGGCCAGAAACAGAATACATCGACCAAAGCACGAAAGGATTGCAGCAATCATTATGAGCAATGCACGTTCACTCTCCGAATATTTACATACCTGTATCTTACAAATATTTCCATTTGAGGATGAGCGTGAATTCAATTCAATACAGAAGTTATCATACGGGTGCACGCTCGTGGAAGTCTCAATCAACACCCCATTCACATACACACACACTCATATATATATATATATATATATATATATATATATATATATATATATATATACGTAATGATAGTTTTGACCATTTTTTGTACACACGCAAACAACGCGATGAAGGCATGAGGACCTGATGCAGGCACAAAAGAACATTTGTTCAAGTGATCAGTTTATTACAACAGCAGAAAACGTGACATCTTGGTGGATAGGCACGAGAAATTTGCATAAACTTCTCCACAAACAAGACAAACAATTAATCAGGGCGTCACCAAAATTGAAAATTTGACGCGACAACCCCGTGGACTGATTTGACATGAACCATCAGCTCTGACTTATAAACAATGAAACGTACGCGACTAAAAAAAAAATAACAAAAAAACGCCAAAAAGCTTTGATCGACAAAATTTTTTTTTTTTGTTCTTACAATTAACATCTTTAGTTTCTCAGTTCATAAATTTGTAGCATACTTTAAAACTCCAACCAATATCTAATAAAGAAAACAGATTTACAGACAAATAGTTTATATTCGCACGATGTGTTTTTGTTTCTATGTACAGTGGATTCCGCTTAATCAGACTATTGGGACGTAATCGTTTGGGTACTAAGAGCAGGCTGGTAGATTGCACGAGCACGTCATACGTACGGCACGTACTGTGCGTAGCATACAGAAATGGCACGTGTAAACTACTATGTAAGTGTGACGTTCATTGCGCGGTGTGTTGAAGTTTTCTCATTAAAAAGTCAATCTAGAAAAAAAGAGCTTGCTCGTTCGGGGCTATGACGTGGTTGTTAAGAGAAAAAGGCGCGCGCCGTTTCAGCATTGAAAGCACTATCGAGGCTGGTTAAGTCGAACGTACCGACATATTCCCGTCCTCAAAAGAATGAGTCGCAGTGGGACCAAAAACCAAGCCTACTACTTACTGAAAATAGAATGGTTCGCGCGTTCACCCCCCCCCCCTACTAGATTATGCTCATACACTGTTCCGAACTCCTGACCCTCCATCAAAGCACTCTCCAAAAGTGCGCAAGTAGAGCTCCTCCTATGGGTCGCTGCTCGTTGGTCGCGCGCGTAGTGGTTCGACTCAACGGTACTTTCGCCCAAACAAGGGATGATATTAGGATTAAGTACAAACGATTTGCTTCGGCGTTCTTCGCGATTCGGTCCAAACAACTTGTGGTCCCGCTAATGGATTCGACTATATAGTATACATATTTCCGATTCTCGAAAGCAAGAGCGTCAAAACGATCATGCGGAGAAAGAGAAAAAAAAAATTACCAATACCACACCACCAAGCTTTAACACCATGCAAAAAAGAAATAAAAAGAAACGATCTGCATCGTTAAAAAAGAATATAAATCAATGCATGCTAAACAAAATTTTTTTTATGGCCATTTGATATCTCTAATTAGCTCCAAAAATTCAATAAAGAATTAAATCACTTTAGGTTAGAAGAGTAAACCGTTCTACAAGAAATAAAAACGGGAACAGGCTTCTGAAATGGTCGCATATGCTACCTGCAGAAATGTAAGCAAAAAGAAATATGGACCCAAAAGGATTCATAAAAAAAAGGCGAAAAATAGCGCACAAAGCAAACAGTAAACAGAATACAGCCACCCCGTTGTTAGAGAGCGAAATCACAAAACAAAGAAAGTAAAGTATTTCGATTCAGCAAAAATGTTTAAAAAATCTCAGTCACACATGGGTAACACTATTACTTTTAAGTACCAGCATCTAGATGTCGTTCCAATCGGTCACTTCAACTCTATTATATTGGTATGACATTTATTATAAGACATTATATCGGTATGATCGATTCCAATTACTTTAAATAAATAATGCAACACGTATGATGAGCGTCGTACAAAAAAAAAATCTGTATGCCATATAACATAACGACATGCTAATGAAGACAAGGAAAGGTATCAATTTTTAAATGCTTTCTTAGGTGCACAAAATAAAATCAAGGAATAAAAACGCAAAAGCAATCGCGACAGTTTCTTTGCACTAACATGAAACTTCGGACGAACATGACATAACTTACATCTAAGAAATCTTCTAAATCTAAACTCCTTATTATCGGCGAATAACTTACGGAGCGACAGCATGCACACATAAATCTTAAAACCTTTCGTTTACGAATTATTTTCAGCTGCACTTCAAGGCTTCTGTGAATGAGCAGCATCGCTAAAGAACAACAGCAATAATAAATAAAAAAACTCCAAACCAGTAAGAAATGAAGCCCGAGGCAACCGTACAACGATAAGAGAAAAATTAGCCACGGTTGCAAAAATCCTACAGGATAAAGATTAGTTAATTCAGTGCGAATTCATAATAGTCATTGTTGCAGCAGCGTGACAAAACGCGAAAAGCACTTACTAATTCTTTTCCGCGCAATATTCGATGAAAAATCTCTTAAGCACTGCAGTATTAAAGCATAATTTTTGGCAGACTCGAGAGATCGAAAGTTACTCACAGCCTGTCTATCCTATGCAGCAGGTCGTCTATAAATGTCTATAAGAAATAAACGAAAAAAAAAAAGAAAGAAAAGAAAACAGTATGGAAATTTGAATTGTCAGCTCAAGGAAGGCATGGCCACATCAACCAAGCCAAAGGTGTTCTGCTAAATGGCGTATGCTTACTACAACAAAAACTAACAAACGTGCAGCTTAATGGGAGCAGAGAGCAACTCACAAACTAATTTTTTTTGCTTGCATTAAAATTGGCTTTAAATATAAATACAGTGAACTTACCTACCAATTCGCCCATAGCAACAAAACAAAATTATAGTTGAATCATGCAGAAAGAACCACAACAGTTAGTCCAGCAGTTTTATGTACACAGGATACTTTACGTCCTCTTAAATGAAACTTTGGGACATTTCTTGCAAAGCTATGCCAAGAAAAAACGATAGGGCAACTGTTCAGTTCTATGCTAGAAAATGCAGTCAAAATTTAATGGCAGCAATCACCTCATTCGAAGTCTTGCTTCCACGCAACAATTCCTGCAATACAAATGAGTAGAGTTACCTAATCTTACAGATCACAATCAAAATTTTAAGTCAAGCTTGGATTTCCCAAGCCCAAGAGAACCATATAAACCAGGATACATTTGTACCTAACTTATACAAATTCCCAAACTGCAATCCACATGTCAACAGGCCCTATACAGAAATGCCTCCTGAAAACATGCCTACTCTCTTTAACCGCAAGTTTTGCAAGCAATTCAACTGCTTTTTTCTCACTGTTCTACAGTACCTATATTAAAATCTTTCTCTTAAACTGATATCAAAGACTACATATGAATGAACATGTCATAATATCCTCAACAACTTCAGCCAGCACATGTGCAAATGTGGCACCCATACTTACTTCAAACTCATGAATTTCGTGAATTACTCATGATAACAACTAGAGTGCTGCGAAACAACATGTTTTAAGGTGCGTCAATTTCGTGAATTACTCATGATAACAACTAGAGTGCTTACATACTTGCATACTTACTTCAAACTCATGAATTTCGTGAATTACTCATGATAACAACTAGAGTGCTGCGAAACAACATGTTTTAAGGTGCGTCAATTTCGTGAATTACTCATGATAACAACTAGAGTGCTGCGAAACAACATGTTTTAAGGTGCGTCCAGCAACATTCTCAGGTGAATCCTGATCAGGACTTTTCTTCACGCTCTTATTATGTAGATGTTGAGGATAATACCAAGGAGGGCTTATAAGCAAGCATAGAGCGTCCAGAATTTTAAAGGTTATATTGCAGGTTAGAGACTGATGCCGAAACAGGAGCAATCAATTACTGTTTTTGCAAAGGGCCCAGAACTCGGCAAAATTACCCCTAGTTAGATCGTTTTTGGACAAAAATACTCACATATAGCCCAGCCTGCTCAAAAATACTCACATACAGCCCAGGCAGCAAGACACATCTTGGAAATAAATACGAAGACTTGGATAGGCTGCAAGCAGGTCAAGTGCTGCAAAGTGTACCTATCTTAAACAGGAATTCAAGTAGCATGATCGGAAGCCAAGAAAATCCTCTCCAACAACCAAGTATGCAATAAACCTTCAACATTCCTTAGCAGTGCAATGAAGATATTGGTCCACAAATGCTAAAATGCCCTGTTGGAAAGCAGCCATTACATAAAGTCATATGAAAGAAGTTTAACCACACAGGCCCAACTGAAACACCAAAACTGTGAAAATACCACTAAGATCACATATGACAAGGCTTTTAAGCAACATTTTAAAAAAATACCACATATCCACTCACTTGCAACATCTTGTTTCTTTTCGCCTTATTTTCCACGTTTAAAAGGGTATCAATGTTGATTTCAACATTGTATTCCTCCTCACCCTATGGCATAACAAAGAATTAATAATTATCACACAAAATATCCCTAGCTTTAACCCACAAATACATGAAGTATTGGTTGAGTGCCATAAGTAAGTGCTTATACTATGGGTTGCATCGCATTATACACAAAGAATACCTATTTATGCAGTCTAATCATAGAATCTTAATTGTGATTCACAATATAATCATGGGCGAAGGCCGTGTACCTCACATGCATACAACTTTTTTAGCTGATTATGCATCCATTCTTCTAATTCCAGTCGCTTGTTAAGGATTTTTCTGTCGTACTTTGCAGTTGCTCCATATTTTCCCTTACCACTGCCGCCATCTGAATCAGGAGAACCAGGAGACTCATTTGCAAATCGAAGAACTTTTTTATGTTCTCTTGAAGATTCTCTGGACGACGACATTTTCCTCTTTAATGAAATAGCAAGACACAAGGACTTAGATTCGCTAGATGATCTGATAGAGAGAGAGCAGTGTCTGCGGCACTTATCATGAATACTGTTGCATATACTTGTGATTGTTGAAGAAAGAGCCTTTCGTGGAGCTGCCCTGGTCTCTAAACGGCAGGTCGAAGCAGACATGCAATTATGGGAAATGACGCTATAGCATTATTAGAGAGGCTGGTGTTTATTTTGAATTACCATAAATGAATAATTAATAATGGCATTTATCTTGGGCCACAGACCTGCAGTTACTGCTTTTGGTGGCGCTACTTAAGCTTGGTTGGTTTCCATATAGTCGTTTTGGTTGTCCGAGAGTCGTCCACGAATTTTTCCGACGACCTGGACGCATATTAGGCCTTTCCATCACATTTGCGTGGAATTGAGAAATGGACGCATCTGATTGGGTGCGGTCCCCGACATTAGCCGTTACACGGACGCATTACATTCGAGGCAGCCATCTTTTCTTCTTGTTGAGAATTGAGGAGTAACTCATCAAAGCATGTGCTTGACGTGGATAAGAAAATGAGAATGGAGAAGGTAAATGGCTTGAGAATGGAGAAGTAACTCATCAACCCATGTACTTGACTTGGATAAGATCCGCTCAGGTGCTGGAAGTTGATAAGTTTCTGTATGTGTGAAAGAAGTGTACTTCCAGCGAAATCACAAGTGATATTTCTTTGTTCTAGTCTATTGCTGTGGTAAACGAACACTTGGTGGACCACAATATTTTTAAAGCAAAGACAAGAATAAAAAACTCGACGTTTTTCATGATATACGTTTCGATGCTTCTTGCATCATGTTTACTATCAAACTTCGCAAAATAAACAAGTACTCCGTTTTTTTTTATTATACAAGCAACAGATTCAAAACATCTCCTGCGGATAGGACATTACATCTTTATTAAGGCCCGGCTTTAACTGCTTGATAGTCAAGCTCTCTTTAATCAAAAGTTTTAAATCGCGCCTAGCACGGGAAAGCACTTGGACGATTTCAAAGTGACAATTGTGATTGCATTCAATCATGTGCTTGGTAACGGCTGTTGCTGTTTTTTTGAATTCCTGTGCTCATTGAATCGTTTGCCCAAGTGTCTTTTGGTTTTCTCCATGTAAAACTCAGTACAGTCCGTGCAGTGTACTCTGTACACAAGGTTAGATAACAACCTTTTAGGTATAAAGTCTTTAAAACTAACCAGATCACTAATACAGAACGTGGCCCAAAAAACTACTCCAACTCTTACTTGATTATAAGCACTCTGGATTTTACTTTTCACGATTTCACCACAACTTTCAGGGACAGACCCAAAGTAAGGTAAGACTAGAAAAATTTCCTTCTTGGGAATAGTAGTAACCCTTTCAACCTCACTCTGTCGGTCATTACGCTTCGATTTGTTCACAAAATTATTTATCACAGCATTAACTAGACCTTCAGGAAATTCGTTTTTTAATAGGTAACGTTTTTATAGCCTGACTGTCATTCTTAAACCAATCCAAAGATGAGCAAATGTTCCATTTAGGATGTAATAGAGTCTTTATTAAGTTGACTCTATATTTCCTTGGTGTATAACTGTGCCAGTGCATATTGGTTGTAAACAAACTAGGTAACGTTGCAATACTAGCCTCTGTAAAATTTTTCAATAGCTGCCTGATGTCTGCAGAATTTTTTCTGTACACCATTTGGGCATGACTACACTCTGTAAGTCACCTTTTCATAAAATCTTCACTGCGTACTGTAAACTCAGTTGTTATCTGGTTTGTTATGACATTCTTCAGTATTCTGCCTTCAACTCCATTTTCTGTAAATGCAAAAACCTTCGCGCGGCGCAGGTCCAGACCAACGAGATACACGCAAACACGTAAGCCAGGCACATCTGATGGAAAAACCCTTTTATGCGACAGGACACAGATGGATTATCTTCTGCGATGCGTGGACGCGCGATAAGCAGATGGCAGACGTGACATTACCAGCGGAAACGCGAAATGAACTCCGCTCCGCATGTTCTAGCAAAATCAATGAACTATTATTCAACTTTGCCTCCTGAAATTATCACCAACTTCATCTCCCGGCAAAAGGCGCTGGCAATGCTGTGTGCCTTCATCAGTAAAAGGGCCTCTCAATCATCGTGCACGACATCCTACGCCGAAGACAAGGTGAAATTGCAACTCATCGCTGGAGTAGCGAATCCCCGTCACCAAAGCAAGGTCCTATCTGAAGTAGCAACCCTATAGACCCTCGACCAGGTAACCACCCGACTCCTAGCGCAAGAACTAACCGAAAGAGCATCATCACACATTCACCCACCCTGCGACACCAACCATAGGATCGCGCCGATAATCCAACAAGCTGAAGTAACGAAGCCCCAACATTTTATCTCACCCAGTGGTGAGCCTAATAAGCGGAAAGAAATGATGAAAATGCACACCCCAACACAGCAACGCCGACAGCGCCCCAGTCCAACACAGAAATGCCCCGGTTGCGGTCAACAACGCCACCCGCAAGGTCGAGCGTCCTGTCCCGCATGGAATAAACCATGCCATAACTGTAACCGCGTGAACCGTTTCGCCAAAGTTTGTCGAAGCAGTACTAACACCCACGTCATCTCTGGAATTACTACCACAACCTTATGGCTAGAGGACCTAAAGAGCATACCAGAACCGCAACCGACCCTCGACATTCAAATTTCGATCAACAGAGAAGCCTACCAGAACCTCCAACCTTCTAGACAATGGAATACGCAGTCAGCAAAAGCAAAACTAAAAGCTATTGCTGATACAGGTGCCCAGATGTGCACAGCCAGCCCCAATCTCCTGGCTCAACTAGAAAGAGAAAAACACTGGCTCTTGGCAGCCAAGCATCGATTGCGCGGCGTCGACAACAACACACTGAGCGTCCTGGGCGCCTTATGGGGAGTCACATCGCGCGCGGTCGGCACGAAAATAAAACGCGTGTGTCATTAGCTTCGAGCACGTTGTCGCGAATAGCCGACGAGGAGGAACTGCTTCTGCTTGCCTTGTGCTACAGAAGAAATAAGAGATTAAAGCGACGAAGGTTTTGGGTTCATGACACCATTTTAAAGCGGAATCAGCTTGGGGAATACCACAGGCTTGTTCAAGA
>QQSS02217893.1:0-10961 GCA_003687565.2 Craspedacusta sowerbii
TATATATATATATATATATATATATATATATATATATATATATATGTGTATGTGTGTGTGTTTTTGTGTGTGTGTGTGTGTGTGTGTTTGTGTGTGTTGCAAAATTTTTTGCACGTTTTTATCCAGACACCCAGTGTCTTCTGCATACGCATACTTGTTCACGGAACCTTGTGGAGATATAAAGTGTTTCTGAAGCATTTCCTTCTTCAATAACCCACGTATTAGCGCGGTTCTTCGTCATGGCGGAGATCTCTCTCGACCATCGTTGATCACATTCTTCTCGAATGGAAGCCTTTGCGTGCTCAAATTGCAACATAATTTTTTTTGAAAAATTCAAGTAGCCATTCGGTAACTATATTTTTCATGCTTAGTGGAATGTCCGCGCATTTGAACGTTTGTTTTTCCGCAAGAAGGCATTCATGGTTCCTGGAAGATCGTTCTTAACTTTTTGAGCTACGCCGGGTAGTTCACGCTGAGAGGTTTATCCGACATTTCGGTATCGTCGCTCCACATATTGATTCAACTTCACAACGTCTCGGCCACTCGTTGCTCTTGAAGTGTTCCTACGGCATCTCGATTTCGTCTGGCATCAGGTTCAACGTGTATGTCGCGTTCTAGTCGTGGTTTAAGAACACCAACAATACGCTTGAATACGGCTATTAACGGCTAGTTTACGTCCCTGCACTGTCTGAGAGGGTTAACAGTGGTTTCCCAGTCTGTAAATTTCTTTAACGTTGTTGCTGCATCCGTAATGCTCGGGAACCTTAATGGTCATTAGCTTGCTGGACTTCGAGAAATTGTATAACTGAATGACAACTGCATGGAGATGCGTTACGGGCCCATTAAGTCGATGTTTAAGGAAGGCCTTACATGATGAAATCTTTACATAAGCCGGTGGAAGCTGGGCGTAGCGAGTAGCAGACATTTTGTAAGTCTTCGCATGGGGGATGTTCGTGACAGGAGCAGGAGCTAGGAGTGACTGTGTTCGGGCTCCAGCATTATGAATGCCGGAAGCATTGAAGATATTGCGTACGGAAATGAAGAATATCAAAATGACTCTCCCTGCTTGATCAGTACCTGTGAAATGTGTTCATTCGAAAATCGATCTTTGCATGTTATTCGCTAATGATTTATAGCCGGTTGTAGAGGAAACCTTAGAAAGTGATCAGAAACTTTGCCTGTCCTTCAAATTCTTGTGGGAATTCTGAAGTCTTTTATGAAGAAAACAGTGCTAAGTCGCAAGCGCGCAGACCGGTGCATTGCATTAAGTGCCTAGGCCAGTACTTGGAATACGTACGTTCAAACTCCTCAAAATGCGTTCCTCTACCCAAGCAATCACTTATCTGCCATCTGTTGGAGGGCGATGCATAGGCGAGTTTTCCCACACATGATGAAGCTACAGACTGCCTCATCGTCCCTACAACCAACTATCTAAGGATTATATCATTGCTATTCTGAGGTTCTCCCTGCGATTCTGCAGTGTTTACATTTTCTTTTAGCGAATCTGAAAACTGATGCATATAAAAAGAGGCTGATTTAGGCAACAGTCCTGTGCTTAACTCCATTTTAAGTTTATGACGTGTATTGCACTTAATTTGTTTTTAATTTATGCTTCTATTAGCAATAGCTAGTTTGCGTCATGCTTGCCGGAAAACTCGTTCAAAGGTCTAAGAGCTAGCCGTCGCGTTTGGTGGCTTGGCGCTAAGGGTCTGCGTCTGGAAACTCACTCTCGTTCGAAAGGAGACATTTCGTGAGATTTTTTTCGTCTTGTTTGAAACGAGAGCGATATCCTCTGGTCTCGAAATTTTTCGTTTGTTTCGAGTCGTACCTCCGTCTCGTCTCGAAAGTTCTCGTAACGCATTCTCGTTTGAATAAGAAATTTTGAGAGATTTCTCGTCCCATTTGAGACGACACCGATGTCCTTCTCGTTTGTTTCGAGACCAGAAGGACATCCGTCTCGTCACGAAACTTTTCGAAACTCATGCCGTTTCGAGACGAAGACCCTTGCTTTTCGCATGTCTCTTGTGCCCGCTTTTCTGTTCTCCCGGCTATGATGCCATAAGCGGGCCGGAATGCGTCCCCGTTGAGTTGGCTAACTGTCTGCTAGCCATAAGTAAAACTAGGATATCCGAAAGCTTGCAGTATTTGGGTTTGAAGGAGCATCCATGATGCGAAGAGTATGTGTACGGTATCTAGTCTTAACCAAGTAGTGGCAGGTAATGCTATTACGTCGTGAAGTAAGATCTTTTAAGTAATGCGAAAGTAAAATTTTCTAAATGCTCCCGGTTACGCCAATGGTGGCTATAGGCAGGATCCAACACCGTCAGCGTTCACGGAAAGAGCACTTTTTAAATCGCCTTAACGGAAAACAGCTGCCATGAACGTAGGTCTGAGTGCATTTTCTAAAAAAGCTCGTCGTGGAATCTTATCTTCATGTGAAACATTCTCCCTTTGTAGCCTGGTCCTGCCAAGCGCAGATGTGCCAATTTCTGTTCGGGGTAGGGACTTTTACTGTCGTTTATTTAAATTAAATCGCAAGCCAAGTCATCTTTTGTCCGATGAAAGAAGAAGAGAACTCCCTTTTATAGCACAAAATGCGGGTTATTTATGATGACTGTTCAAGAATGTAATGCTTTCCGGTGATCTGCCATTTTCACTGCAAAGAGAGTTTTTAGAGTTCGGGTCGTATCAGGCTCGATGCTGGGACGCAATCGAATCTGCGTCGGGACGAGCTGATTTAGAGGCGTTGTCGGTTGACGCTAGGTGTTTGACGAATGGAGCGAGGTGGCGACGGGAGCGGGACGAGACTCGAGGCTGAGATATTTGAAACTGATGCTGCTTTCCTGTCGTTTGTGTCAAAAGGCACCTGCGAAAGGCAGCCATGGCAGATCATGAAAATATCGATTAGCCTACCCTAAAGCGCTGACCTGATACGTCACGCGTTGAGCAATCCTGCACCAGGAGACTTGCGCTTGATCATTGCTAGGAAGAAAACCAAAGGGGCCCTAATGCAGTCTTCCGGTGGCGTGTCAGGGTACTTGCAGACGGTAGGTGCAGCCTTCTTAGGTCATGGTGCCTACTTTGTCCTTGACTTTTCTACCGCCATCAGGTACCAATTGCCACGAAATCGCGATATGGAAATGAAGCAAATGCTTGCTGCATGTACTCGCAGGATGTTTGAAATGAGCTTGCGTTGAGCATCGCTCTTACGCACACCACTATTTGTAGACCCACTGGATCGCTGGGTAAGCCCCTAAACGGTTACATGAGATTATTAGTGTTTGACATACCCAATGTGAGCCCTTAATGTTCTTGCTAGGCATACGTAATCAGATGTTTTCGTATTAGGAAAAGGACAACTCAGTCATGTGACTGCTTGGCGTGAAAAGTTAACGGCAAACCTCAATTTGACTTCTACGTCTGCGTGTGTTTGTCGGCGTGTTTGATGTAAATGTTTGTGTATGTGAATGTCGCAAAGTGAAGTATGTTGAAGCTTTATTTGTTCACTTGCAAGATCACACGTGTGTGGTCCGTGCGTGTCCGTGCGTGTCCGTGCGTGTCCGTGCATGAGCTTCATGGGTTGCTGGATGCATGTTGCCGTTCCGGTTTTGTTTTAAGGTTGGGAAATTTTTTCCACCAAAGCGTTTTTCAATTTATGACTTTACTACATAGTTTTAAATCAAGCACCTTTGCTTCTAGGACTATAGAGGCTAGTTGTTCGGTCACAGCTTGGTACGTTTCTTATGTGACCTAGTAGTCGAATAACGTTTATGCGCGCTCGCTTTCCTTGTAGGTCCATCTATGCAGGATCAAGGTCAGCGCGAGACATTGCTTCTATTACAATAGTTTGGAGAGTAAGTCTTTCTTGCGCCTGTCACTGAAGCCATGTCTGTGAAATAGTTCGCTATGTGTTGGATCAAATTTTATCGAATCTCGCTTGTCAAATGTTGTTTGATATGGAGACGTCAGAGTAGGAATGGTGTAAATAGTAATAAAAAAGAAATAAAGGTGGAAATGATAAAATAAGGCGCTTGTTTTTCAATGCGCTGTTGTAGTAAAAAAAAAAAAGATTTCCAATCTTAAGTGGGATGATTTTTGTAGTAATTCTCTTGGCGAGCACTTCTCTTATTTCTCTGAGTTCTGAATTAAGGTAAAGAAAAAAAATGCTCGTTTGAGCTTCATGCAATATCGTGCTTAGTTGCCGTACCTTGACATATTTGTTATGGCTGTGGGCTACCAGAACGGATCACAGGGGCTACGACTGAAACTTGGACATGACTTTATTATGAAACGGTACCTGTGATACCTGTGCCGTCACAATTATTGCGCCGCTTGATGTAGTCTTCGTAACACGATGTTGCCAGTTGGAATGGTGTGCACCTGCGATAAACGTGGTTCAAGGCACGTTAGCCGTGTTTTTCCTGTCGTGAGGCCAGTACTTCGGATCATGGCTTAGTGTGTGGGGCTATAGTCAAGTGTAGCGTTGATTATCTGTTGGATGGCCGCGCAACTGTTGCTTCATTGTTTTAATTTCTTGTGCCTTTATTAATGTCTAGTTGAATCCCTGGTTCAAATTGTTTGATTCTAGGTCAGAAGGCAAATATCCCTGCTGGAATCCACGACATTGAAGACTTGGTCAACATCGGAACGGAGAAACAGTAGGTTTAGTTTAATCTAGAACATCGTAACTGGAACATCGTAACTAGAACATCGTAACTAGAACATCGTAACTAGAACATCGTAACTGGAGCATCGTAACTAGAACATCGTAACTAGAACATCGTAACTAGAACATCGTAACTAGAACATCGTAACTAGAACATCGTAACTAGAACATCGTAACTAGAGCATCGTAACTAGAACATCAGAGCTAGAAAGTCTTCTAGTGACATGATTTTTCGACTAGTAAGGCACGGTTTTGTTGCACGATTTGATGTTTATATAGCTTTGCATTAACGCGTGATCAAGTTTGGGCTGTAAATTTATATTCAATGACAGTAAGAGTTAATTTTCCCAGCGTGGCACTTTAAGAGTGTTCAAACAGATGAAATTTGACGTGTTAAAATAGTGTTTATGGTAGACTTGGAGTGTGTTCATACAGTTGAGATTGTCGAGGTTGTAGAATATTGCTTATAGCAGTCTTGTGGTCTGCACATACAGGGTGAGAGTGTTGTGATTTTAAACTATTGCTTATGGTAGACTTTTTGTTATTTATAGTTGAGTCTGTTCATACAGTTGAAATTGTTGAGATGTTAAAATATTGTTTATGGTAGACTTATTGTTGTTGATAGTAGATTCTGTTGTTTACGGGTGAAATCGTTGAGATGTTAAAATGTTGTCATAGTAAACTTCTAGTCTAGTTTTGCCTAGTCCAGCTTTAGGAAGACCTTGTGTGATTGAATTGAATCCAAGCTCAAGGCTGGCTCTTTGTAGGGCCGGGGGTAGGGTTTAGAAGCAATAATGTGCTTCATGTCATGGTGCTCATCTTTAAATCCTATTTTATTGGGGATAGTTAGATTAAGCAAGGCCCTCTTTTGGTTATTTCTGTTTTGGTGGATATCTTCTACTTATCTTGTATGCATGTGCTTTGTTTTTTTGCAATCTGTAAATTGTATGTTTCTTCAAGGGTGTGTCCTTATTATCTTGCACGTGAGCTGAAGAAGGAAGCTGACATCATATTCATGCCGTACAATTATGTACTTGACTATAAGGTAAGGCTTGGTTGTTTACTCTGTGATCTCAGCATTTGCTTTGTTAAAAGTAGGCTCTGGTGCTTATTACTGTGACTGTGGACTACGGAGACCTTAAGATACGGGCAAATTCAAGGGAACCTTTTGGTTTGTGTTGTTTGCTCATTGCTGTCATCCATGCTTTGCTTATTGTGAATACGTTCAACAGGAGGAATATTCTTATGCCCCTGTAAGCTGACTTAACAATTTTAAGCAACCTTTGTAAGTTTGAAATTGTGACTAGTTAAATTGATTCCGGAACTCGATTACAAATCGATTTTGAAGCCCGTGATTTCTTAGTTAGTTTGTCAGTTAATAATGGCGAAAGAATTTTTCGAAAGATGTCCTGTAAATTTAAAGACGTATTCTTTCTTTTCAAATTAGCAACAACGCTCTGCTTCCTCGTTTCAGAAGTATTAGTGTGAATAAATTTTCTCTAGGCTAGGCAAGCGCATGGAGTGGATCTGACAAACACCATAATCTTACTTGATGAGGCTCATAATGTGGTAAGAACTGCTTGTCTCTCAAGCGTCTGGGCACTCCCTTTGTTTTGCTCAAGCATCGTAGTAGGAACATTTTCAGTTCAGTCTCTATGGTTCTACAGAGAAACGCACGCTACTTTGTCGTGAAGCCTCTACCTATGGATTCAATGCCATACCTATGCAGTGACCTGAGATAATCTTGCTTTCATCTATCGCCAGACTGTTCGAAGTACATGCATTATCATTACCATGACTAGCTGAAAATTATAGGATGAGCAGCCTAAATTATGTATGATATATAGTTCAGCCCATAATATAAAGAGCCTGAATTAGGCTGTTTATGAGGAGTGCAAGCCTTGTCTCAATAGAAGACAGATAAAGCTTAAATTCCTCGAGCGGTCTATTTCTCTCCTACTCAGAGTCTGTTTCGTTGCAGGAGAATGTGTGTGAAGCTAACGCATCTTTCGATTTGACTTCTTTCGATCTGGCGAGCTGCATAGAGGACTGCTCAGTATGCATCGAGATCTTGCAGAAGAACGAGGAGGAGGGCTTTCTCAATGAGGAAGGTTCGTTTGGATGAAGCGTCAGTGTTAATCCTTGTTGACTGCCACATGCTGATCTGGATTCACCACTTGCTGTGTGATTTCTTAGGGTGTGTACTACATGCCTGAATACATTAGAGTACTGCATGCTACATTGCTACGTTGCTGCATGCTCCAATACTGCGTGATCGTAATTTTCCAAGCTTGTCAGCATCGTTTGACATACTTGCCATGGTCTTATTTGTCAGCGGATGAGAGCGACTTCGAATAGATGTGGTTATTATGGGATGTCGACTCTTTTGTACGTGATTCCTTCGTGTCTTTGCGATGCCTGCTTCTTCGTTACTTGTAGCTGCGTTTGGTGACCTAGTTGTGCAAGATGTTTGCATACTAAAAGGTTAGTAGTACTCGCATAACTACTTGGTATGAGCTTGCGAGGTGTTCGGGCATGCATAGTCGTGCGGGTACCCGTTCTCGGAAGCGCCATTTCGAACGTTGCAGTATGGCACTGGGTCCAGCACTCTCCTACATTGGTGCAACGTAGTGTATGCCATCATTAGGTTTCATTTTTGGCTTTGATGTTTTGAATTGTTCGTTGATAATTTGCCCTGTCGTTAGATGCGGATGGTAGTGATATAGATAGTATTGGCGATAATTAAACATTTCCTCGTTTTGCCTACTTCGCTGGATTGTGAGCGATGGTGATAGTAATTGCTTGTATTGCAGACCACGTGCGAGTTTCTTTGTTCTTTGATTGATCGATCGATTGATTGATTGATTGATCGATTGATTGATTGATTGATTGATTGATTGTTAGCAGATGAAAAGGAATATCTTGCTCAATGCAGCTCCGGAATCTTGCTATTCCTTCAGTCATGAGCTCGGTATTTATTCGAGTTTGTTTAACATAAATAATGCTTCTTTTCTTGTAGCCCTTTTTCTAAAATTCGAAGACGTCATATCGAAGATCGACTTGGGACAGAATAATTCTGCAACGAAGCCTGGCAGGTCGGTGCAAAAATAGCTACATTGTTTTCTCGCATGCCATCTGCTAAAAGACGTTGTTCATCCAGTGTCTTGTTATTAACTCACATATCTGTGTGTTGAATAATGATTTCCACCGATTACTTACACCGCACTACTGTCTAGTTTAATATTGCTTTGCCTCCGTGCGCACTTTATCCAAGGGCCGCATTTTGAAGTACTAGCTTAATCTGAATGAAGACCTGTCACTGTGTTTTACAAATAGTTTCCACTTATTATTTAGGGCCCAATGACTTTCTTGGTCGAAATTTGGTATTAAGTGCGTTGACCCTGGTCATCGTTCGAAGCATCAAATGAGTCCGAAATTGTAGCCATGTCCCTGCATTTTACATTTTTTTTATTACCCTGATTGCCTCAAAATTGAACCAATTAGTACCATCATCTGTTGCGTCTAGATTGCATCGCAGTTGAAGCCATATTAATAATTTGATCTAAAATTACGTCTTTTTATTGATCATCGTTCTGAGCGTCTCCTTGTGGTTTCGTTTGCTATAGTTTCTTCGTGTGTGTACTTTTGAAGGTTCATATTCGACTTGCTGCAAGAGCACAACATTAACAGTCAGACGAAGGACCAGATCTTAGATGTTCTGGAGAAGATGAGCGGTTTGATCGCAGTGTCATGTACGAAACTGTTGGCTTCAGATCTGTTGAGATGCTCGCGTCGCAAACGTTAACCAAGTTGGCAGCGATTTATAATTGCTAAGCGGGAGCAGAGCATGTTTGTGATAAGCGTCAAGGTGTTAGTCTATTGTTCAATTGCATGACTTGCCAAAATGCCGCATGTGTGGGCTTTGAAAGAATGAGTTCTATGTGGTGACTAGAACTGATAAGGCGATCGTGCATGAAGCAGCATCTAGCTGTTGTTTGTACCATGCTATCGCGTCCATGTGCGAATGTGTGTATACAGATACGAGCCCATCGATGCTACTGGTTCTCAGCTAGCACGCTGCCTGCGTTCAAAAGGAACCGTGTTTGTTTTTGCAGCTACCAAGGGCTTTCGAGCTAAAAGCTACGCGCTGGACAAGTTTGTTACTGTGTTGAAGGTAAAGACTTTGTGGAGTTAAAACGTAATGGATATTGCTGACGATAATGTCGCGGAAAAAGCTCTTGCGCTTCTTATCTTTATATGAAATGATACTCTGTGGATGAGCTAAGAGCTGTCTGACTATCGCTGTGGTGGAAAGGTCGCTAATAGTGTTTCATCTGTTTGCGTGGCTTGTTTTCAGACTGTGTTTGCTCATGGTGACCCGTCTCCTCAGGCGGGTTCTGTCGACCAGTCGCTTTACTATAAGGTAAGCCCTGCTCTGCGATTGGTGTGTTTATTTGTTAGGCATCCGTTTTAAAGATCTTGTGCGCTGGTCTTGGTCAGCCCGATTGGCATTGCTGCATTTGACGTTGTTGTTTTTGAAAAAAACTGGACATTGGGATGATGGTAAGGCTGGTTAGCTAATCATCCGGCTTTTGCTTCGGGATGATATGTATTCTCGAGGTTGTCTTGACATTCAGCTAGCGGTGTTGCTGTCAGTACTAAGAGGTATTGATTGAAATTTATCCATAGAGTTAGGAAAATTTGTTTCGGCCGTTTCTTGATATTACTACGGTTTCCCAGAGAAAAGGTGGTACGTGTTATGCGACCCAGTTTATGCGATTGAGTCTTATTTGTTTCAAGCCATTTAACCGTTTTTTTTTATGCAAGATTGCTGGCGTTTTTAATTATTATTTTGCTCTCTGTGTTGATTTAACCTCGTTTTCCTATCCATGTTATGTACCGTTTCATTTCATTAAGTTTTCTTTTGGTATTATCTCGTGGTTGTTTAGTTACTCCATTTGTTTGTATTCGGTAATTGCCCCTTTTGGTGTAAATGCCTGCAGGTTCACATCTGTGCAGAAGCGCAGGGCAAGAAGAAACAGGTTGTGGATGCGTGGGCTAAAAAGTCGTCTGCTAGTGGCCAAGGTAACTATCTATTTCGCAAGACGCCAACATGCATCGTTATTTCTGCGACTGCTACCTACCACACTGTATCGCTGCGAGTCATCGTCATTACATTTGCATTATGAATGTTCCATAACGCCACATTGCCAGCGCCAGAGCCATTTGGATTGGCGCTGACTTTGCCCTGTTGTTGTTTCGTTTGGACTTTCGTTCTGTTGCAAGCTTATTGTGTTTGTCAGGAAGTTATCATCGGGACTGCCGTCATCTTTTGCAGGTCGCACCCTTAGTTACTGGTGCTTCAACCCAGGGCTGACTATGCAGGACCTTGTTCGGCAAGGCGTTCGTTCTGTAATCTTAACCAGCGGCACGCTCGCTCCGCTATCTTCGTTTAAGCACGAACTGCGCATGTAAGTCCATCCGGCTTCGTCTGCCTTTTTCTGTGGTTTAATTTCTACGTTATGGAACTGACGTTTGAATATAGACGGGCAGAACCGGTGCGATACTGATTTTGCTATGTTTATTTGATGTGGGATTGTGTTTTAGAAGCGTAGACGCTTGTTGTGGGTTGTCTATCCGCTACCGCGTCGCTTCTTCGTAATTTTGTTTTTGTGCTTTTGAATTAATTTCTTTGAATTCGTTTTTTTTTTATGTGCTTTATTTTGCTATGGTTTTCTGGGAGCCGCATCAGTGTGTCTGTGCTCTTTTTTTTTTTCTTCCATCTTCTTATTTATTTTTCTGTGGTGCCTTCAGCCCGTTTCAAGTTGAACTGGAAAACGGACACGTCATAGAGCGGCATCAGGTGTTCGTCGGTGTGCTTAGTCACGGGCCGGATGGGACCCAGCTAAACTCGTCGTATCAGACTCGATCGACGTCGGAATACCAAGTTAGCCTCGGCAACACAATTGTTAATCTGGCTCGCATCATTCCTCACGGACTGCTCGTCTTCTTTCCATCCTATCCTGTTATGGACATGATCATTGGCAAATGGCAGGTGAAAGGATGCCTACGTCCGTCGTTTTGTTTGTCCTTATGCCTGTGTGTATGTCGGTCGTTTATATATTGTTGTGTTGGTCAGTACGTGAGTTATGACAAGACGATGCATCAGCAATCAGCCTGCTTTGTGTGCCTGCCTTATATTGCAAGCATCACCCCGTAAACCACGTGGTCATTCGTTGATTCTGCCTAGTAATATATATATATATATATATATATATATATATATATATATATA
>QQSS02217904.1:0-10959 GCA_003687565.2 Craspedacusta sowerbii
TATATATATATATATATGTAATACTTTGCCTCTTTCTAGGGATACTTGTGGACACACTCACCGTTAAGCACTACTCAAAATACTTTCGTGATACCACGGAGTTGCGTGTCGAAAGCGCCCTATCGAACACAGATCGCAGCTCATATGGCGTAATTGTGGAAAACAGAACTCTCTACGAATCTCTTAACGAGTTTTTTATGAAGAATCAGGAAGAAATTTCAGCCTATATCTCCTCCTACTTTAATGTAAGTTAGCTAAGATTTGTACCATCTTGATACTAACTATGCTAATTGTTAAAACGGTGCTTTTATAACTGTAAAGTTTGGTGTGGCCTAGAGAACCGAATACCGTACACTGAGGCTCATATCACAGGAGCAAATTTATTTGAAATCGGCCAAATTAAGAAATTCACCAGTTCCTCCATTCTCTCAACGCCAGACGCGTTTCGCCCTATGCGGGACTCATCAGTTGGTTGATGAGAGTCTTAATGTAGCACAGTTCTCACCAATTCATCGGCTCTCGTGGTAAGTGCTCTGCTCTCCGCTACTTTCCATGCATGTTACTGATGAGCCCCACACAGGACAAAACGCGTCTGGCGTTAAGGGAATAAAGAAACTGCTGAATTTCTTACTGCGTTTTGTTTAGTACTGGTTGACGTGTGGTTATTTCTTTATTCATCTTAGGAGACAGTCAATCTCCAACAGTCGAAACCTCGCTCAACGGATGTCTTTGCATTAGAGTCTGGTCTCTTTTACCCAGCTTTCTACGTCTGCCTAGTCGCACTTGGTGTATCGGGCATTATTGGTCTCATTGTTGAAGTATATACTCGTATACGAAAGAAAGCCTCAAACAAGGTTGATGAATTGTCCCATAAGCAAGTGATAATGAGTGAGTGAGCGGTTGGTCTATAAAACTAGTTTTCTCAGTGCCAAACCTGTGCTAGTATGTCTGATATATTGCTTTCCTGTAATATAACTAAAAAAAAAAAGAAAGTTAAAAGCTAGGCAGTAAAGATGTCGTACGTTTATGTCATTATCTATGGTAGCAATACAACTATATACCTCAGCAATTTACGCGAGAAAAGGTACGTGCAAGTTTTTGCATACGTAGTCTTCAGAGCGAGTAATTAGTTAGTAGTCTCATAAGGTCAAGACGCATTTTTTCTAATTTTAGACATGGGCCTTTGGTTGGTGCCTACTGCACATATCCTTCCCCCCTAAACTTGCTGAGGTACATGGTTGTTATGCCGTGAAAAATGATTAGAATTTACTTACATATTACTTAGACATTAAAAATTAGTATTCTAAATTTTAAAATAAATGAGAAGATATAAAATGCGTAGTGGATTTTGCATGCTTCCGTGGCAAGGTTTAAGAAATCGGTTCTATTCAACCGTAGGCGAGTGGTCTGCCAAATTTGTCCAGGATATGGAAAAACAAGTGTCAAAAACGGTTCAAGAAGTTTTATTGAAGTGGGAGCTCCATCTGTCGAAACAACTAGAAGCCGCGCTAACGAATCAGAGTCGTGATGACGACTTCAAGAAAGCTATTGCCATAGACATGGATAACGGAACGTTAACCGAAAGCCATGGAAGCAAAAATTGCGTTCCTTACCACAAGCCTACCCTGAGCAACGCCCGCGACAGACAGCTACCATTATTACACAACGGCGACCAGGTATTCTTCATTAAAAGCGAGTCGAAGGAGAAAAGTATCAATAATGGACAGGGAAAGGAAAACTTGTCTGCTGAAGACAAATCGGTGAACTTGCACCTCAAGGGCCCAGAAAGCTCCTCCAACAGGATTGGCGCGTCTGCGCGACCGCGTACAGCTCCAGTGAACTTGCCAAGACAGAAGAAAAAACTTCGCGCAAAAAGAAAGTCTCGAATAGTAGACACTTACCTTGACGAGGACAGCGCTCCAGAAGGAATATTCACCGGAGCACGTGGAAAATACGATCTAGAACATGTTTCGAAGGATCGCAACGCCCGTCCAGAGGCTCATGGGAATCACTATAGGCCTTCGCAACC
This sequence comes from Craspedacusta sowerbii, assembly GCA_003687565.2. Classification (NCBI taxonomy): domain Eukaryota; kingdom Metazoa; phylum Cnidaria; class Hydrozoa; order Limnomedusae; family Olindiidae; genus Craspedacusta; species Craspedacusta sowerbii. The sequence goes on from QQSS02217904.1 coordinate 2,030, forward strand.
TGTACCCTACTCTCCTCCGTTTGCTACGAGCAGCCTGTATTCTAGATAAAATTTACTGAGCACGAGGGCGATACGAACTAGACAAAAGAAACAAGGGAAGGCAGCAAACAGTAACTCCAATGCGAGGGCATGCTCTGCGTTTGCTATAAATGCCAGTTCGAGGCTGGCTACTCAGTCACGTGAAAGGAAAATCGGAAACCGAAACTCTGAAATTCCTAATTCTCAGAAGAACTGCCACGAGATAACGATTTCTCAGGTTATCGCCATGCAAACTCGTTTTTCGGGATAGATCATTTAATCCTTCATAATTAATTATGAATGAACACGGGCATTAATAGCTCTATATTATTTGAAATAACGACTCTTAGCTCATTATGGAAATAAACAAGCGACACACTGTTAAAAGCCTTAGTTCATTATGAGAATTTTAATCACGCAAAGGCTTGGATGATTTAATTCAAGGGTTGTGTTAAAATTGTGCTAAAATAGAAAGCTTGGATGAAGGCGCTGTCATGGATCAATACGTCTCAGTTGCTGCCACTTCTTGCGTTTGCCCTCGAGCCTTGTCTCTACCCGTAATGCTATACTAGTTGTTGAAGTTATCGTCGTATTCTGATGTAATTATCACGGAGTATATCTAGAGGCATATGAGTATCTTGGAATCAGTGTCACCATGATATTGTCGTAGTCTTGCATTTGCAATTTGCACCACGAGAGGTTTATCTTGATAGCACGCAATCCATTTATTTGGTCGAGGCGTTGCTTAATTCACTTATATCTTGCCTTCGTTAGATTACGGGAAACTCATAAATAGAGTTAAGAGGAAACACAACACAACGTAGTATTCGCATGACCGGCATCGCAACAGTCACAACGAGACCTCTGCCTGGCGAGACAACCTATATAATTTCCAACCTGTATTTGAGCGGGTTTGAGAACAACGTTTATTTTCTTCTTGAAAACGATTAGATAGACCAATCAATCATTCAATCATAATCTTTTCTCTATGATTGTTCGTTAGTCATAATTTCGGTGGATTCTTTGCTATACTTTCATTTACACTTAGGCTATTGTTACAGGTGTTTTATCCGTTGTAATTTACAAAATTTTACCCTGACAGTGAAGGTTAAACTTTCTGGCATCATTCTACGGAGTTTCGGAGTTTTGAAGTTTCGAAGTTTCGGAGTTTTGGAGTTTCGCAGTTTCGTAGTTTCAGAGCTTCAGAGTTTCGGAGCTTTGGAGTTTCGGAGTTTCGGAGCCTGCTGGCATTTTGGTTTCTTACATGTGTTGGATGGCGCAGAGCCGCAGGTTGCTGCTCTAAAACACTTTCCTAACTTTTATTGCGATATCAAAAAGTGCGTTCTTAGCTATCCAGCACTATTTTATGTTCTGGTAACATTAAGTTTTCCAGTAACATTAACATTCAAAGCGATTGCAACGATTAGACAGGCGGTACGAAAGACTCAAGACTCAAGACTCAAGATTTTTTTACGCAATAAACGCGAACAAAATCTAGGAATTTACTCCACCATTCATTAAAATATTAAACTAAATCTACAAGCACTTCAATGGAGAAAAAAATAGAGTGCTATTTGCATTTACGTGAGAAGGAGGTGTCCTCCTAGCCAGGGCTAAGTAGGTCGAAGACTCCGCCTCATCTTGAAACTCATAAACATTACAGACTGTATTTACTCGGATAGAGCAGTAGGCAAATGCGGGAAAAGCAAGACGAAATAATATCACAGTTATGTCCGGGATGGGAACAATAGAAATTTCGCACGACAAAACACAAAATAGAGCTGAATGAAATTCTGGAACAGTCACCAGTTCTATAACACACTCTCTCTAAAAATTTTCTGGAACCTCTCTCTGTAAATTTTTTGGACCACTCTCAATAAATTCTTTCGAACCTGAAGATCAACATGTCCAATTGCTAGCGTAGGCATTAGGTTTTATATTTCGTTTGTCATCATCTCTGTTTAGTGCAACCTTTTCGACTTTGCAAGTGAGTATGTCATGCTTTTTGTTTTCAAACAATATCTGCTTCTTTTTAATATCGTTCCCACTGAACAAAATGTCTTTCTAATCTTCAAATTCGATTTCTTTTCCCATTACACATTTTTTTATACCCTTGCAATGTTTGACTGCCTCCTCGTTGTCGAATTTCCGATAAGCGTACATTTTCGACCGCCATGCAACAAATTCCGTTGCGACCTTACCTTTTAACTCGTCCTTCATTTGACCAATGACCTTTGCATTTTTGCCTATAGGAAGGGGTCTGTTATCTTCCTGGCGATACTCGTACGTATCGAATCTTGCCACAACATCTTGAACAATGTCTTTATAAAAGTTTTTAGTTTTAATAACGTAAATTAACGAGTCCGTATCCTTATAACTTATATCAGCTTTATTCCCATATTTACGTAAAATCTAATCACAATTGAAGTCATACATCACCATTTTACTTAGATCTAATTTAACTAATATACTCATGGTAACGTTTAGCCTACCCATCTCGCAGGCCACTAAGTTCTCGCTGAACCAAGACTTAGACTTGAGGTTTGGCTTCATGACTTGTTTCAGATAATCGTTTTGATTTGTGACAAGTGTTATATCACGATGGCTTCTAGTATTTTCCATGGCTTTGCCAAACACAGAGTTCTTTATTAACTTAAAAAACTCCTTTTCAAAATGGTTTTTAGAAGTTTGGTGTTCAGGTCGATGTAAGGTTTCAGCCATGAACTTTGATCGAATTAAATGACTCGATGAATTTTCTTCAAAATCAATTCATATTGCAAGGCTTGCTGCAGTACACTAAGATGAACGACGTACTTTTCTTTATTCCGTAACTTTGGATCTAGTTTTCCAACAGCTTTAATCGTCAGTCTCTCATTCAGGAAAGGCAAATCATTATGTGGTATGTGGAGATGAGAAGGATACTCTGTGTCAACTTCCAAGAGATATCCTTTGCGACTCTCCACGGAAAGGCTGCTGATGACATCCGGCTAAACTTTTCAGAGCCATAAACCCACTTAAAGCCTCCAGTGGATAGCTTTTGACTAATCGCCCAACCATACAAATTGTACGCATCCAAATATTGGAGGAGCGTGCTTTGTTCTTTCTCGTTGTATTTTTCTCCCTGATACTTGTTGTTTGATGTGGCTTATCTTTTAACGGCTTGTGCGATGCCGCCATTTATGCCCTTTTCAAACATCAGCAACATGTTCTTTTCATGTAAAAGCTCCAAGTTGGCATCGGTCTTTTCCAAGCACGCTTGCCATGCTAACCCTGGGCTGGCGTACAAATGAGCCGGATCCAGGTCATAATGTGTAAGGTATGTGTTCCTAAACGTCTCGAGGATATCTGCTGATAGCAAGACATCAAGTCAGTGTCATGATAACACCCTAGTGTTTTCTCTGGAGGACTCCCCCATAAGTTTTGAGCATGCGCATAGTCTTCATCACTTACACATGACAAAGTGAGTTTACTGTAAAATGTTTCCTGAACAATAAGCTCTCGCTCTTCAAACCTCTCCCATGTGTCCATGTACTCATAGGGATAGACACCGTTATGTCGCATGAGTGCAAACATGTCAACATCTGGGTGTTATTCCCTCAGATTCACACATTGCGAGTCAGCCAAGTTGCTTGGCGACTTTTCTAAACTATCCGCCATGAACCTAAAGCTGTCTATGAAGCAAAGTTTCATATGCTTATCCTTTTTTTTACCATTATCTATGCCTAGGTATTGATCGACTATCACCTCAAAGTCAAATCTAATGTAATTCTCCTCATTCTGAGCAATCACACCGATCTTGCCCGTGCTGAATTTTTTCCCTAGCTCTTTGACGAACAGATGAGCACCCTACCTACTCAAATTGTTTAATAAGTTGGGTATGAAAGATGGTAGCTTATACCTTTTTTTTTTTGCACAATTGCACATGTTATGGGCCGGTCCTCGGCACTGTCTCGAATAGTGGCAATGGTCCTTTAACTTCGCATCAGCAGCCGTAAATCTTTTCTTGCAAATGTGGCACTTCTTTCTTCATGATTTTCCTTTTGTCACTGGTGTCCTTCGTTATTTCTAGAATGCACTCAAAATCTGCATACATCGTAAATGGGACTTTGAATTGATACTCACCAAGATTGAATTTCACCATGGAGCCAGGTTCAGCCATTTATACGCGTACAGTGTGGAGGTCTTTACAATATTCATAATCCCCACCTCTTGTCTCGATGGAGTGGAATCCTTGCAGACAATTTAAACAGAACTCATGCTTGTTGTTACATTTGCCATTAGCACTTCTAAGTAATCGACTAAGATTAGTAACTGCCATATAGTGATGTTTCCCCATTTCTTCGTCACTCATGATAAGTAAATGGGATATTCCAGTCAAGACCAGTCATACTGACCTACAAAGTTTCGATATTTAGAGATCCTTTGTGCATGCTCTTAACCAATGTCCTCACGATGCAGCGCAGCAAGCACTGTCCATTTAAAACGTTCTTCGTCAAGCTCGTTTTGAGGGTTAACCACTGCCTTTTTCTTGGCAATCTGGTCCAGCAGTGGAATGTATGAGCTACCTCGCGCCAACTTTAGTTGGTGAAAGTCGATAGTCATGAACAAAATTTTGCTTCTAGCAAACCCACTTGGTGGCAACTTGGGATTTTGCACTTGTGTTTTCTTATGACTGATAATCCCGACCAAAATCGGATCCATGTCACTTTTTTGAAACGCTTCCGACATTTTGCTGTTGAATGCGTTTTCAGCATAAACTGCAGCATCATCTCTCTCATTTTTCAGAAATTCTATCAACAGTGTTGTTTGAATTTTAGCGGAGGCCATTTCATTCACAACGTGGTGATTCAGATCAACTTTACTATATCTGATCTACAAGAAAGTTTGAACATCTACTGTATTGTCATTGCTATTTTTATTCCTTCTGTATGCTGTATCAAAGGCTTGTTGAACGGGTGAAAAGGCAGGCGTCTTCTTGTCAGCAACTGTCGTTTCCTTCTTTGGTGTTGCATATAGCGCCTTGATAGCGCTCTTAGACTTTGTTAAAATATCACTGATAGGCTTCCGCTCGTGTCATCAAGGTTACTGATCAAATACTCATTCAGTTCATTCAGTTTATTGTGCATTGCATTGCCATCATCGTTTGATCATTTCCTGCTAGTCAAATTCTGAGGACTAGGAATCATTTTATCATGTTTTACAGGGCCGAAGTGTCGCTTCGATCTTGGCTTCTTAGAGGGTGGTATATCATTCAACAGTTTAATAAGCTCCTGCTTTCTGAGCTTCGAGTAGTTCTTCAAACCCTCTTCCTTCGCCCGTTGTTTTAATTCAAGCACATTCATCGAATGGAAATCATTATTACTGTTCGTTAAATTGTATTAGTGCTTTTCAAGTTACTTTTTTAATATGCAATACGCAAACTCTTTAAGTGATTTTCAAAGATTAGGAAAATTGTATTTTTTAAAATTAACAAATGAAAAATATTTTCTTTTTTAATACGCAAGGCGGAAATTTATCAATTGATTTTCAAAAATCAGGAAGTCTGAATTTTGTTAAATATACCAATGAAAAAAAAAATTATTTTTTAATATGCCATGCGGAAATTCTTATACGATTTTCAAAAATGTTGCGATATTGTATTTTTTAAGTATGCAATTTAAACGTAAATTATTAGCGAGATTTTCAAAATTGTTGCGATAAGTACAATCTTCTAACAAAATCTCAGTTAAAGAATAGACTTAAAGAGTTGAAGTCTACATCAAATACCTTGAACGAAATCAGGCATGTTGCCAAATTGCTTCGCTCTAAGATGAGTAACCAGGATTCTCATCAGTTCAAAGATCACCAGGCTGAGATAGATTCAAATTTTTGGAGTTACTGCAAGGCCATGTTCGAAAGCCGAGATAAGATCCTTCCAGAATTTAGCAAGGAAACATGCTTCATGCAATTCAAGAATGTTTGTCCGAGAAATCAAAAGTTAAGCGACTCAATCTACCCTCTTGGCTTAAGCCCATGACTGTCCGACAGAGGCCTTCGATTTAAGTGCATCAACATACAAGGAGGTCACATCTGCAATTCGAAAAAATAAATCCAGCGGTTTGTCTTGTCCATTAGTTTATATAAATATTATACCCATGAAACATTGTCATGCATTGCGAACGTATCTATGGAAAATTATAGTACATTGCTGGGAGCTGAAAGTGTTCCCAGACGCTTGGAAGAACGGCATTACTGTGTTAAAAGGGGCCCCTCAAGCGACCGGGAAAATTTCAGGCCTATTACGTTGGAACCAGTGCTTTCAAAATTTATGCATCCATAATACGCAATAGGATTTAAAATCTTTTGAAAGATAACAACTTTCCACGTTCCTTACACGTTCCAAAAGGGCTTCTGGGCGGATATTTCCGGGGCCATTGAGCATACTGCGACAATGTCATATATGATCGACAATGCCAGAATGAAACAGCGAAATCTGGCAGTAACTTTTCTGGATCTGAGAAACGCATTCGGCGAGGTTCATCATAGCCTGCTGAATGCAATTCTCAGATATCATCGCATCCCAACCAAAATTTGTGGCCTCGTGAGTAGCTTGTATCGAGACTACCAAGTTTTGATCGCTACAAGTACATTTGTAACCGACCCACTCTCTGCACAGCGTGGTGTCCTTCAGTGCGACAGGCTATTATCTCTGTTATTCAATCTGGTTGTAAATAGTCTTATAAAAGCCAACAAAGAAGACTGTAAATCCGCTGCCTTGGCTATACCAGCTCGTGCGCTCTCGTTACGCGACACAGATTGCAGTTTGCCGACGACACCGCAATCACGACCGCCTACGGAGCAGACAATCAAAGTGGTTGAAGTGCTCGACCTGGGCCGACTTAAACATTCGCGTCGATAAATGTCATACCTTTGGCATTAAGAAATATTGATCTCGTGCTATCCAATATCAGCCCACCATTAAAATCTCCAACCAAAGAGCACCTGCAGTTGCCGACGGCGAAAACTTTACTTATCTAGGAAAGCAATTCAACTTTGCCATGAATTGTGGCTCAGTGAAGGATGAATTAATTTCTGAGCTGACACAGTACTTGGCAAAGACTGATCTTATGTCCAAAAAGCCGCTCCAAAAAATCAAGATCAGCAACAGTATGTCTACTCCGAGTTACGTTGGCGCTTTTTCATCTACAACCTAACAAGTACCTGGGTAAAGCAAAACCTCGAGAACTTAGTGGCTAAAAAGATTCGAAAATGGCTTCAAATTCCCGTAAGCGGAAATATTACACATCTTTCCTTTCCTTTCAGCAAGTTAGGCCTCAATTTCCACTGCGCCACTGACTTGTATGATGAATGTCAACTGCCTATTAGGCGCATTCTGAAGACATCGAGTAATATTGAGCAACACGGAACCTTTTCTCAAACGTCACGAAAAAATCCCAAAGCGGATGAAATTGTGGACAGGGTTACTTGTATCATTACGGATAAATCCCGGGTCAAGGAAGCGATAAAAAAATTTTTGTTAAAAAAAACATTGAGGAGAAAACAGTAGCAGGCTCAAAGAGCAAAGAGCAAAAATATCCCACGTTCGAAAAGTCTGCACTAGCAAATCGCTCAAAAACTGGCAACTCGTTGTTTCAAAGCTTCCAAGCAAGATAGCCTGCTTTTGCAGCAAAGCCCTTATATTTAGTCTTGCAAATGCATCAAACTTAAAGCGCTGGGGTCAATCTGATGGAAAATGCGAGCTCTGTGGGGATCTTCAGACGCAGCTTTACGTGCTTTCCTCGTGCAATTGTTCATTAGAGCGTTTCCCGTGGCGACATAACTCCGTGCTACACACTATCGTGCATCACCTTCGCCAAATAAAAAACGAAAACATGAAGTTGTACGTTGACCTTCCTGGTTCAGGTTTACCACATCCTTCAGAGATATTCTTGTCTGTTGTACCGGATCTCATAATAGCGTTGCCAGAAAAAATAACTGTAGTCGAGCTAACTGCTCCTTTTGAAACCAATTCAAACAAAGCTGCATCCTATAAAACCAACAGATATATAAATCGGCGGTCTCAACTTCTTATTCCCTGTGAGGACTTTGAAGTAATTCCAGTAGAAGTCACTAAGCTGGGTTTCCTCACGCGGCAGGATAACAGGTTTAAGCAGTTGCTGAAAGATCTTGACTTTAACGTCAATCGAGTAACGAGAAAGATGTCGGAAGTTGCTATCCGAGCTAGTTTTTATATTTACTGTCGAAGAAACAAGACTTGGATTGACCCTGAAATTTTGAAGTTTATCTGACAATCTCAGAAAAGCTGTTGCAGGATGGACCTTCCGGAAGCGAACCGTCTTGCATATTCGTAATTATTTAGTAACTAGAACTCCTGAAAAATACAAGTGATGTTAAAAAAATATTATTGTTATTATTATTATTATTATTATTATTATTATTATTATTATTATTATTATTATTATTACAGCAACGCTCAGCAACGCTCAGCAACGCTAGTCTGTCATGCCTTACTAGTGAGTGACAGTCTAGACCGGTACCATACATGTATAAATATTGTACGAGGGTTCAAAGCAGAGTACACTAGAGGTTTGAAAAAAAGTTATTATTATTATTATTATTATTATTATTATTATTATTATTATTATTATTATTATTATTATTAATTACTGTTATTATTATTATTATTATTATTATTACTATTATTATTATTATTATTATTATTATTATATTTAGCAAAGCTTCTCCGTGAGAAGATCAGCAAAAAAAGCTTAAAGGAGGATTATTCGCAATTCAATCATGATAAAGAGATCAAAAAAAGCTTTTGGGGCTACTGTAAAAGATTCTTAGAAAATAGTAAGCGAGTAATCCCAACATTTTCTAAGCAAGCCTGCGAATTATTCTTCTTCAATGGC
>QQSS02217915.1:0-10958 GCA_003687565.2 Craspedacusta sowerbii
TACTTACTTACTTACTTACTTACTTACTTACTTACTTACTTACTTACTTACTTACTTACTTACTTACTTACTTACATAACCGCAAATATCAACACGGTCAACTAATACCCACACAAAGGGGGATTTTTCCAACCACATCAGGCTCCATCGTAAATGGAATATTCGAATGTCTTACATTCATACATTTCAAGAGAAATGCAGCATCACACATTGGCGTCTACATATCGATGGTAGAAGATAGGCAGAGAAGTAGTGCAGTCAGTTAACCAAGAACGCCCATGGAAACACATGAAATTGTTATCAATAATAGGAGCAAGCGGGGACTCTATAGCAACACTATCAATTTGTTCACAAAAGGGACAAAGAAAGTAAAGATTTGTTTGAGCCGTAATAAAACAAGTAAAAAAACAACTTTCTAAAGCTGCGACTTAATAATTTCAAGCAATGGATGGTTTTCAAGGATAATGTTAACAGCTGTAACCATATTCTCATTTAAAGCACCGACTTTCTTCCAGAGGAAGTTAAAGGAGGCGATATATATATCCACTGAGAAGTCCCAAACTTGACACCCAGGATAATCACCTGCCACTAAGGTTAGGATGTCTTGTCACTATTCCTTACTTATTTTTACCTAGCTATATTTATTGCCAAGGTACCATAGCAATTTTACTTTTCTTCAGTTATTGGAAGTTACTTGAAATGATAATTGTAAATAAGAAGATTGAAATATATGTTAGGCAAGTGTTTACAGCACTCTTGCAAGTTCAGAGCTGTTAGAAATAAAATACAATTTTGTAATTTTGCCTTAACTAAAAGTACACGTGCTTCTCTACTCTGAAATTTTTACTTACATGTTTATATTGATTATTATTGAACTATGAACCAGTTAGTTACACAGCAGCCATTTTGAATCCGCAACAACAGGTCTCGCTCGTCCAGCCGGTTCAAACTTCTGGCACAGTTGTTCGAAAGCGTAGTGGCTATTTTCAGTTTGCTCCTGTCTAGAATATGGTCTTAATCAATTGTTGTAGAAAATTCTTCAGAGAGTCTCTACCGTTTTGAATGATTTTCAGCTATTTGCATCACTGGCATGGGTACGACTGAGCTATCGAGTGATAAAAGCGATCTTAGCATTGGCAGTAAACCAAGTCAAGTGGTGGCAGAGGCTTCTGGTTTTGTTGCACCGAATATTAATGTATCGGACTCGAGGAATGTTTTTGTTCCGCCTGGTATTAGTAGTGTCATAGCTCGTGTTGCATTCATGTCTGGTCATGCTACCTTATGGACTACTACTCCTACCACTCATTCATTGCCTGAGGTCAAGCAGATATATGTTTGTGCTTTTCCTGTAAAAACAAGTGACCTGCCACAGCATAGTTCTGATGTGGCCCAAAACAGTGCTCACCTGCCTGAATTATCAGATCTGTTACTTGCAGGTAAATCTCAGATAAATCCGGCAGTGGAAGCGCTGCCTGTGGCTGAGGTTGCTGCAGGCATTGTAAACCCTCCGATTCTTGCAGTTAATGGAGCATCTGATAAGCAATCAGTGGAAGGACAAGGCCCTTCACCATTGCCTTATCTTGCTGCAACTGAGGTTATTCGTAGTCCTGGGGCTATATCGACTGAGGAACAAGACTCCTCAGGTTTAGAAGATGTTGGTTTACCAGAAATACCTGATTTGCCATTAAGTGAAGATGAATGTTTGATGTCACATCATGAGTTGGATCAATTTGCTAAAGAATTTAAGCAAAAAAGGATTAAGTTGGGTTTTACCCAAGCTGATGTAGGCCTTGCTTTGGGAACATTGTATGGAAATGTTTTCAGCCAAACTACAATATGTCGTTTTGAAGCGCTACAGTTAAGTTATAAAAATATGTGTAAGCTCAAACCTCTTTTGTCTAAATGGTTAAGGGAATCTAATGGCACAAGTGGGTTAACAACAACAGTATTTGACAAAATTGCTTTTAGTGGTCGGAAGCGGAAAAAAAGGACTTCTATCGAAGTCAGCATTAAAGATGCTCTAGAAGCTTGTTTTACTAAAAACCAAAAGCCAGCAGCAAAAGAAATTTGTAATATAGCTACACAGTTGCAGCTTGAGCATGAGGTAGTGCGTGTATGGTTTTGTAATCGGCGTCAGAGAGAGAAACGTCAGAATGCATTGGTGAGTTGTGATGCTCCAAGACGGCTGAGCTTCAGTGGAATTTGTGTACCAGTTACGAATTCACCAATTGTTGGGTGCAATACCCAGGTAGTGTCCACTAGTGGAGAGTTGAATAACTTGTCTTTAAAGAAAAAAGGATTTTTGCTTGTGCGTGCAGCAAGTCTCCCTGTTTCTTGCTAGCAATTTCTTAAGTCTCTAGAGATGTAATGCATGGCATTGGGGTTTGTGAGCCAGGAAATTTTTTCAACATGTTTAATCAGGGTTTTTACATAAATTTTGCTGCTTTCCTTTCTTCACTTCACGAAATTTATCTCATGCACATGTCTTCATGTTTTTTTTAAAAACAATTCTTGAAATTATCTGGCCCCTGTACTCATGAAACTGAGCGCTTGTTCTAAAGTTACGAATATTGACTGTTTTACAATTCCTTGTCTACACAAGTCTAGGCTTCGAGTGTGTATGTGGACTGAGCATGTTTAATACATATTTGTAAAGTGTATATATTTAGACTGTCTGATGTGGTAATTGTTTCATTAATTTTTGTTTATGTATTAATACCATGTGAGATTCAACTTAGCTGTTATGTTTATTTTCTTTCATGTAGCCTGCTGGTTCCAGTATTTTTTTTGTTTTAGGTGTTTTGCAAACAGGGAAATGTATCTGTTGGTCTATTGTAAATATTATTGTTTTTAAACATTACTGTTATTGGATTTTTTCCGTATGGTGTCAATTTTTTCCTTTTTTGTGAGCATAGATTTACATGGATAAATATTATTTACTCCCGCCAATTCATTACTTGCTGAGTAGGTAGTTTTGTTACTTGGTAGTTCTTGTTTTTGATCGGTCTTCATTTTACATGCTTGTAAAATTTTGTAGGTATTTTGGTTTGATGGTCTTGGTGTGCTGTGCGATTCCAATGTGCCGTTGTTTGCATTTTTGGGCACCTAGTCCGTTCAGTCCGTTGAATCCGCTATATTTTTTGTAAATGAGTAGCCTTTCTTTGCTTCCTTAGATTTTGCGGATAGCTCTTTGCCGATTTAACTTGTAATAATTAAACGACTATCGCTTCAGTGCTTAAAAAAACATAGGGTAGCAGGTCCGCTCCGTTTAAAAGTGTTGGGTTTGTCTCGCCCTCTCCCTCGTCTGTTGGCTGCTGCTGGTGGTGGGTTGTGTTGACCCCTTTTCCCCTAGCACGGAAAAGACTGGATTAGGATTTGATATATTATTGACACGGTGGCTTTCTACGTCCCACCTTTGGCAGATACGACAAGTGCTTTTGTTAAAACTTTTAAAATTGTTTGAAAGCCAGTGTCGCGAAGTAGATCCGGTTCGATAGGGAAGGCCAGTGGTTTTGACTGTAGATTTTTGTATTCTGATTTTACATATTAATAAACCCAAATTTATACTATTTTGCTACATGAAGAATCGATCGTAGAAGGTAATAATTAGGAGAACGCCCAAAGCCCGCACATACTTAAATAACAAACTAGATAAAGAAAAAAACATTATAAACTGCAATAAACTTGCCACACCTAAAAGATAAGTACAATGTGACCCACGACGGTACACAAACATGGCAACCTTCTACAATTGCAGAATACTAATACAGACACACCCATCATTAGTACAAGATTAGCGACAGCTAGTCCTTGTGAACCTATTCATCAATTTCAACAGAGCAATCTCGTCCGGCGTAGCATTGGAAAGAATTCCACCGGAAAGGAAATCTTTAGGACCGAAAATGTCAGCTATCCGATTGAAACTCTAATGTTTCTAGATAGAAACCTGCGCCTTTGGAGCAGGCACCCCTTGACGGAAACCAAATTAAAGCGTTATAAAATGTGTCAGCAGTTTAAAAGCATTTTTGGCCGGCTGTTTATATATAGGTACACCTTCAAAGAAATCTAATTCCATGTAGAGTAGTTTTGTTTGACTTAATGCAAGAATTTTAGCAGGATTTTGCTGGCGCTTTTTCTTATTAAATGATCGATCTTGAGGAGCTGAAGTGCTGCTTATTTGGTCAAAATGGGTAGGGTCTGGGCCTCCAAATCATCAAAAAATGCTCGCCACTTAGCTCGTTCGCAACATTTAGTGTAACAGATTTAGCTGTAGGGCGTAAAATAGGTCCGCTTTTAGCGATCTTTACGGGTTATTTTCGTACTCCTTTTAACGGATGTCAAGTAAAGGCCTTAGAAAGGTAACAAAACAGGAATGAACGAAAGTTATTTTTCGAAGTAGCAATAAGGATTAGCGCATGGCGGAGTTATTTTTGAAACTAGCAATGCTGTAGAGGTTAATTTAAAGTACGCAGGGTGGAATCTAATAATCGCAATCTTAAATTTTAAGAAATCAAAACCTACATAAACCAGAAAAGCCTGAATGAAGAAACTTCAAACAATAAAATATGCTTAGCCGCAAGGCGATCGTTTGGTAGTCCTTGCCTACTAGTTTGGCTTTTAGAATCCTTTGATTCTAGTTCGTTAATAAGCTTTTATCACACTTCTGTTCAGTGACCTTGTCAACTGACAACTGATACCCAAGGATGGCCCTTCGTCGATCAACCTTCAAAAACGGCAAATCAAAACGCATCTTCAATACAATAACAGCTATTAAAATAATAATCAATCGTAGAAACCCCAACCGATAGATACTACGGGACAGTTGGTTGCGAAGATTCGGGAATATGCGCGGATGCACAGTCCATCGATCGCCACTGGCAGCGATTAAGGCCAGTCTTAAGAGGTTGAGAAAGCAGCTTTATCTGGAGCGCTTCGTCGGAACGAAGTCGTGTTACCTTTACATGCCCGAGCGACTTGCTGCTTATGAAGACATCTGCTTTCATTTTCTGCATTTTGAGCTACCTTGACAAAAGGCAAGCCTCTGGAGCGTAGTTTTTACACTTATCTATTTTTCGAGTATTCTGTCACGCTAAGCGTTATGAAGAATAGACCGCCCTTATCGAGTAACTACGGTTTAAACTTATCAATATTTCGCAATCTCGTTTGACTTAGGCATTTTGTGAAAAGAGGAGTTTTGAAAATAGATGAAAGTATTTTTTTTTTAAAAGTCGCCCAAAGAATCGTTAACAAAATCTGCGTCTGCATGCGCAAAAGGCTTACGCAGAATCAAAACCTTCCATAAGTCACTGGAAAAGATCAACTGCTAACAGTGGACTTTAAATTAACTTGCTAAGTTATGCTATAAAACAACTAATATACTTATATTAAACTGATAGATTTCCTATCTTGAAGAATTTTGGACCATTTGCGGTAGCCGTCATGGACTCTTACTTGACTGCAAAGCTGGCTAAAGAACTACCAGTTTACTACTGACTGCGCAAAATGCTTCGCGAATATGAATTCATTGTATGATTTGTCGATTTATGACACGCTTATTTATTAAATTTCTGATATTTTTAAAGCGATAGAAACTATCAAAAACCTGCCAAAGAAGGAACAGTGAGCGTGAGCAATGCTAAGAAGTTCGCCAGATCCTCCATTACCTCAACGCCAGACGCGTTTAGCCCTTTGTGGGGTTCATCCGTAATGCGCATGCGAAAGGAACGCGCTGGAATGTAATGCAAACTTGCCATTAGACCAATAGAGTTGAGTTACTAGCACAGGGTTTCTCAACCTTAATCTCCCTGTGGTCCAACTTTTTCAGCGTACAGCAGACCGCTGCCCAATTGCGCTTACAAGCATTCTTTAAATTTATTATGTGATAAGTTACACGTCAATTTAGCTGGTTCGGTAGACTAAAAATATCACAGAGTTAGGTTAGTTTGACAGTGAAGTTCGTGTTGGTGAATTATTGTGCTGGACGAGATTCCTCTTCACTCAGAAAGTAAGATAACTCACTTCTCATCTCATGCAACCGATTGAGGAGCAGTCCCCTCGACATCCACCGAACCCCGATGTGATAAAGAAACTGAACATGCTCTGCTTCGACGCCTTCACAAAGCCTGGAAAAACGTCGGGAATTTACAGCGCTTTTCTTGATGAAGTTTAATAGTTCACAAAGGTTCATTACCAAATTCAATTCTGGTGACAATTTTTTGGCTGCAAGGCTTCCAAGATAAAGAAAACACTGGATCCATTCCGCTTCCGGCGCACGGTAAAGTATTGGTCTTACGGCCCCGTTGCGTCTCGCGGGCATTGACGCCGCACCGTCACTGCAAACCAAAACATTCTTCAACCATTCCAGCTCATTCTCTGAAACGTACACATCCATGCAACGGAAATATTCACGAGCAGCTGCTCGAGTTGGCTGTTCCCCAAAAACAAATGATCGCCGTGGAGCTCGCTTTCTCACTGGTAAAGCAAACACAAGCAGCATCTGTGCTCTTGAGACGTCAGTTGACTCATCCAGTAGCAAACCGTATAATGGACTGCTCTTTCATTCTTCATAGATGCTGCTGTTGAATGTCCTCTGCCATATCAAGAATACGGCGACTTATAGTGTCTTTAGATCCTAGGAAGTTTTTCGCTGCCACTTCGCCGACCATTTCGCGGCACATATCAATAGCAACAGGAAGCAACAACTCCTCAAGAATAGTAAACGACTTGTTGCTTTGCGCCACTCTCGTTTTAATAAAACAGCTTGCTTGAAAGGCAATTTTAGATGAACTATTCAGAGACAGAACGCATCTTTTCTGCATCTGTAGTTCATCGTGTTTTCGTTTGAAAAACTCAACGGACTTCCTTACGAGAGAACGGTGTTTGGCATCAAGATGGTTCATGAGCTTGGAGGGCCGTAGGGATTCATTTGAAAACATTAGCCCGCACTCCAAACACTGCGCTATCAGCTCAGCCACGCTACCTCCGTTAACAAGGCCATAATTAATAGAGTCTGGATTAAACTTGCGTACTTTCTTGGACTTTTCTGAGGGACTGGTCAACGCGTTGTCGCCACTTTTCCTCTTTACAAATTTGCCCATAACTTGTGCCACAACTCTTAAAGAAGAGACCCCTCTGCTGCTTGTATGATAAAATTCGTAGATAATTAATCTTTGCGCTGGGTTTTGGAGACATGACAAAAGAGGGTTAATAATATAAACAGTTTAACACAACACGAATAAAATCTCGAGTTCATTCGCGTTGTATTAAACTAATTTGGGCCGACATTTATACTAAAGCTCAGGATAATCAAAATAAGAAAATGGCTACAGAAGGCAAAATTATGATTACAGGCTGTAAAAAAAAATACCTACACCAAACAGACCGTTCAGCCAGCATGGACGTTGACCAAACATGTAACAGCACGCAATTAACAGGAAGAACGACGCAATAACTTAAGTCAATTAAGGAATGAACAGCATGATGATTCGGAAATGCAACGATGAAATTGCGTAACTTCGTTGCAAAAATGGTATTGCAAAGCGATAATGGATACAGAAAACAAATTTTCTCAACAAAAGAAGGCGAAGAAATTCTATCGTGGCACTAATAGAAATCAAAGTTTCACGAACCCAGCAGCAGAGTTCCCAACTTAATTAAAGACCGAAGCAAAAAAATCCCACGTCGCCCCATAAATGTTGCCCACGTATTTCAGAACTCGCTTTCCGAACAGCATTTCATCGTACATGCGGCAACCACGAAACAAAATCCACCAGTTAAACATGAAATATTTGATATTATTTAATCTGCATTTTTCTAGTTTTGGCAAACCGCATAGAATACCCATAAATCTTTTAAGACTGTTTTATACTTAAAGCTCTATGTCGTGTGCCGTGAACCAATTATTCACAGGGAGCAACGAGAAATGCTAAAGTTGTTTAAGTTTTAAATTCAGGGCCTATAGTGGCTTCCGATAATTATCGCCCAAGGTCTCTGCTATCCAAACTTAGGCACGTGTGAAACTTTTATAGTAACGCATATATTCGTATTTAGAAAAGTTTTTTTTCTCGACAAATATACTTAAATTTGGTTTTCGTAAGATCCAACCGTAACCATGGATTGGTTGATTTTACTACCCCAGTCAGCCAACATGCGACAACTTGTTCCCAGACTTCCATAATATGATGAATACAAAAACACCTCTAGGCAAACTTACGATATAAGTTTCATTTAGTAGTCAGACGCAAATAACAAGTGAACATTGACTGTGCTCCCTGGTTCGCTAAATTATCCAAGGTTACCTTTCCCGCTTCAAATCGAAGCCTAGAAATGACGGATGCAGCTGTTACCTGAACAAAGCCCTTGAGATTATTATCTAAGAAATCTTTTCTTGACTACATGAAGCATATGAAAGTATATTTATCAGATTTCGGGGGCCACTTTTGAATAGGTACTTACTGGAAACACATTTTCTAACAAGGAATTCCGGAAACTTGTTCTATAAATAAATACCAGCGGCGTTATTAACACCATTACGAAATCCAGTATATGCACTGTTAATTTTACACACGTATATACACCATTAATGCTACACGTATATTGTATATATTTTACATACATACATTTGTCTTGATATCAAAGTCATGCTCGACAACTATCTATCTTTTAGAGAAAGTAAGTTATAGCTTAAAAAGTTGCTGTTGTTGGCCACTGCACAAACAAACTTTAACGTAAATGGTTATTTACTACGCAATAGACGGCGTTGCTTATGGGGTCCATTCAATGAGAAGCTTTGGTTACGCGTTCGCACCATTTTTGAAGCCGTCTTTACCGTCGACGTTTTGAGAACATATTTTGTCTGTTCCAAACAATAAGCGACGTAGCAGTTTTTCTGGGAATACTTGAACCCGGGTCATGCAAGTATTAAATTCAAAGCACGAAGGACATCGTGAAGAATCTTAACTTGCATTTTTCGCAGAAAATTTTTTTTTCAGGTCTCGTGTTAACTCTTAAAAGCTACTGTACATTTTCCTATACGTTACTTTAGTAGAAACTCTGATTTACCGCCGCGTGTAAACAGATCGTGTATTGGATTTCACAATAATGTCAATAAGTTCGCTGACATTCTTAAAAAAACAACAGTTTCCTGCATTCCTGGTTGAGATGTGTTAATTTTTTTTGCATAATAAGTTTGTTATGAACAATATCTAAAAAGCCTCAATGCGCCAAACTACGGTTAGATAAGACACTAAAAACATGCATTTCTTAATCCCCTCCGGAAACCCGGAATATCCTACCAGATACCCAAGATCTCGAACTAATAAGAACAGCATCTTGACTCCACCAAATCACAGGCAATCTTGGAGCAGTAGATAAAAGGGCTAGTCACTAGTAACGGAATAGCAAAGTCATTGACATTTATCAAAAGATCAGCTATTAACAAAGAAGCATCTAACAATAAACAGGCCAAGGCCAGCCACAGGCAAAGCTACAGTCCGCACACGGAGGAGAACCGCGAACAATACCGGGAGTTCGGAAGCTACAACGCATCGGAACGACAAGGAGTGCCACGAACAATCACGATACGTTTCAATAGTGAATATCGCCAGGAAATGCAAATCATAATTACGCAGACCTTCAAGCGAGATTTTTGTAATAAAGGAAAGGTAGTTCAGCGACAATACCAACGCAAATCTTGCATGTCATCAAAAACTTCAAGGAAAGGTGATAAAGCATAGAGCTATAAAGCATTAAGTCTGCCCACACAGACGGCAGCAGATTGTAAAGATTCGCGCGCAGGGGTACACAAAGAATTAGAAATACACACAAACCAACAGATGAACACCTAACACGCCCAAACAAACAAGTACGCGCACAAGCAGACAAACAAATACTTCGAATAAACCCCGATCGGCAACAACGAAGAAGCAAAAATGAAGCGTACGATACACTACAACCAAGTCAATTTGCAATTTATCGCGATTTATCAGAATCACAAACAATGGAGGAAAATATTTTCCCAAGCCGATAGAAAGTACAGAATATGATAACGAACACAGTACACAGGCAGGATGAGCAGGTGTTGAAGTTCACATTAAAAGCTCGTCCCTAACCAGCACTCTACGCAGACTTCAGGCAAGCATTTAACGAGCACTCTGGGTAGACTTTGGGCAGGCGGGGAACAGCAAACGATGACGATCAGCGGCTACTAAACGAGCCAAGCCCGTTCATCCAAGACAAGCTGAAATCATCTTTTTGACAGCATCTCTGCGAGAGAAGAGAAACGTTACACAGCATGCTTCGATACAGTCAGAGGTTTCCCGACTCAGCCAATGGCAACAATAGGCGGCTTTGTCACCTTATCATGCTTGTAACTTTCTCATCTAATAGCATCTGAACCATTAACAAGAGCTCACAGCAAATATCATCAGATAGAACGTTTTCTCCCGGTTCAATTAAAATAAAAATCCTCAATTAACAGATCGCACTAAATCTTATAAAAGGAACATGGAATGTCGTACCAACAAACTTCTCACAACAAAAACCGAAGAAACAAAAAAAAAAAAACACACAATTGCAAAGGACAGATAAAATCCGCCACTAGTTTGCTCACCTTGCAAACGGAATGTAGGACAAGCAGTACCTACATGAAAGTTAAAGACGATAAGCATTTCCTTCGAATTTACTTAGAATCACCATGAGTACGATGCAATCCAAAAACACATATCCCATTATAAAGAAGACCATCCCCTAGCCAACCACGTATCAAACAACACCATCCAAAATTATTTGAAAACTTTAAATGCCAAGTGCATCTACACATCCGATAACCACACCAATAAATACTTACTATAATACTATAATACTATAACTAACGCATATAACCATACATACATACACACATACATACATACATACATACATACATACATACATACATACATACATACATACATACATAC
>QQSS02217926.1:0-10958 GCA_003687565.2 Craspedacusta sowerbii
TATGTATGTATGTATGTATGTATGTATGTATGTATGTATGTATGTATGTATGTATGTATGTATGCATGTATGCATGTGTGCATGTATGCATGTGTGCATCTACGGTTGTTAGAAATTATTCTTCGACAGAGTTTACGATTTCTTGAAGCATGCTTACCCGTCATCGCCGCAAGACATGAATTCTTCTCGAACCTTCGGATGCCAGCATGCCCGGTACACCAGCGATATGTGGCCCTAATTGGCAACAAAAACGCATCAATGATAATACGAATGATAATATGCATCCATTAATCGCTCTAGCAAAGCAGAATCATGTTTAAGTGAAAACCATACTTACAACATACACAAAGACAAATGCATGAATGTGCATAAATGAATATATGCACATAAAATACATGAACATTACATATATCAACACAGGTTATGAGAAAGGCTGTCCACGGTAATGCTCAGAAACAAATGCTTTGCAGGGCTAATTTCACGATGGCAATCTTTAGTCTTAAAATCGCACTTCAACATTACACCAACAATAAGAGTCACAATTTCATCAATAGATCTACGTTCTGACAAAACGCAGTCACGAATTGGTGCCTCTTTCATTATCAGAACAAAGTCTCACACATTTACACGAATGCCGAGGCTAACCACTCACCTTTGTGTTCTTCATATCAATTATATACTGGTCGCCTTTCTTGCACTCGTAGATCTGCTGCCCATCACGGTCCAAGACTTTAGGCTAGACGACATGGATAAGAAGAGCCCATAGCAATAGACACCGTACATGGTCTTGCTAACCGCGAGTTTCTTTGTTTTCGTTCAGATGCAACTAAAACTACGTTAGACAGTCCACAGCAATAGACACCGTCCAAGGCCTTGCAAACCGCGAGGTTCTTTGCTGTAGTCCGCACACAACTTATACTGCGTTAGAACGACCAAAGCAATAGACACCGTCCAAGGCCTTGCAAACCGCGATGTTCTTCGTTGTAGTTCGCACACAATTATACTGCGTTAGAGCGACCAAAGCAATAGAGACCGTCCAGGGCCTTGCAAACCGCGATGTTCTTCGTTGTAATACACACACAACTTAATCTGCGTTAAACAGAACACAGCCAAAAGCCCACCTGTGCATTTCCGGCTGCGACAAGAATCGAGTCCCCGGTGATACTGAAGTCCACCGAGTGGATCCAATGGCTTTCCATCGGCTGCAGGGAGCGAAAGGGTCGCATGCTCACATCCATGCTGTTGAAGTCCCACAGTTTCACCTAAAAATACATACAGCAGTGCGGGAAAAAGCCTACCTCAACACACGATCGCTTGAGCTCATTTGGAAGAAACTTATTCCTTATCAACTTTTATGAGAGTTTCGAGTTCATATTGAACACAACGTGCTACATGACGAAGACCAAAAAAAAACATCAGAGCGATCTCATAATCATCTACATGGGAACTATAAAGCAGCGCAGTGGCGTTAACCAGTCTATGACGTCTTCAAGCATATGTTAAGTCTTTCAATGCACGAGAGACTACACAAATATAGTATCGCTTCACAATTATTTCTGAAAAAAGAAGGCTAAAAGACAACAACAAAAAGAAATCATATATATATACATATATATATATATACATACATATATATATATATAATTATATATATATATATATATATATATATATATATATATATATATATGTGGGTGCGTGCATGTGTGTGAGCGTAAATGTGGTTGTGTGTGTGTGTGTGTTTGTGTGATTGTTTGTTTGTGTGTGCGTGTGTGTTCGTTTGTTTGTTTGTTTGTTTGTTTTTTTGTTTGTTTGTTTGTTTGTTTGTTTGTTTGTTTGTTTGTTTGTTTGTTTGTTTGTTTGTGTGTGTGTGTGTTTGTTTGTGCGCTCAGTCAAGGTTTTTTCTGGATAAAGGTTGATAATAATAAATAAACAAAGAGCAGCGAGAGAGCGAATAAAACAAGCCATGGATTGGTTACCTCGTAGTCCAAGCTACCAGTGCAAAGTCTCGAACCAGCGGGGTCAATGGATATGCACGAAACCTATCAAGTTAAACAAACAAACGATTGTAAAAAAAAATCTATAAACGCGTGGGCATCTTTCCCCTATTGCAACCTTGAGAAGCACTTAATGAACAAGGCGGAAAGCATGAATAGAGGTGAAGACGTGTAACCAATCAATCCCAAATGAATCGTAATGAAAAGGAATGAATTAAGTTCGACCACCTTCTTTCTTTATTTCTTTCTTAGCTCCATATCTTCTGTTCTGTCGTATTTTTCTCTTATAAATGCTAGTAATCATGAAAATATGGATAGTGCTAACACAAAGATGGCAAACGCTTATGGCTGAATGATTTATATCAAACGGAAGACTACAAATTAATCGCTTGTTGTGCAGCAACGTGGGGTAGTAGCCATCTTTCGATTATAACACATGAGAAGATGCTAATGAATCCACGGTGCAAAAGTATCGGCGAAAAATACCTAGTAAGTGTGCCTGAAGATAACTGATGAGCAGCCGATAAATGTCGCAAAAACATTTATTAAAAAGTGTTGTTTTCTTCTTGCAAATTTGTGCAAGTCTCTCGTTTCGAAGAACATTCGAAAATGGATGACCACGCATTAACTGATTGTTGCAATCAAACACGGGGTAGCCATTCTTCCATAAATAACAACTTTTCCCTTAATAACATCGTATCGGGTTTAATACCTACATGACATGATTGGCCACATGAATAGCTACACATCAAGGATTCCCTGCGAAGGGACATTCGCGAAATGCCAAGCAACCTCATACAAAAGAAGCATGCGATCAAAAAGCGCAATAACGATAAATGACTTAACGGGTAAATAACATGATCTTACTTAATTCATGTTGGATGCTTTTATTCCTCAAGGCATGAGAATCTACGATATGCACCTAATGAATTCTAATAGAAAGACGCGGGAAGAAGTAATGCCGAGGAACTCTATAGAATCTCTAGGTGGCTGAATCCGCTTTGCAGAAAATGGGTAAAAATTCGATTCGCATCGTAGGAAGTGGTCAGAGTGGCTTTAACATGAAAGGACAAATAGTTATACGTAATGTACTAGAGCAGAGCAAGATTACGGCAGTTAGTTCCATCCTCAGGCTTAAAATCAAGTGGAGAACTGGAATCAACTTGCCGAGCTGGTCACAATGAGCGATATTTCCACGTTGTTTAGCCTCATACCTCGCCGAAATCCTATACAATCTCTGCCTTACACAGTAACACAGCATCTTACCAATTCATCATAGCCAAATTCACGAGGGAAACCAAATAAAATCAATCCAATTAACCAAATCAAATCAATCAAATCCGATCCAATCAATCCAAATCAATGCACACCCAAACCATAAGAATCACACGTCGACAAGTGCAGTATAGGAACACATGAAGCAGGTGGCACGAAGAGGGAACATTCCACAATGCCGGGACATACCACTTTGCTGCCATGGTTGAGGGTCACCTCGTGGGAACGTGGGATCTTGCCTTCAGGGCCCTGGGCACGAAAGAAGCAAACGTCTTTACAGGCTAACAGTGCCAGTACGCCATGTGCGATGACAAATAATATTTCTATATCAACAATAAGCAACCACGTTAAGCTAAGGCAAGTGAAGAAAAGGGACTAATTACAGCTAAGCTTGGCCTTCAGGAGCCCGGGAGGACTTTTTTTTAGTGGTTAACTCTTACCAAAAACTTGACCCGGAAACCTAACCCAAAACAAAATCCAAGCCTCTTAACCTAACCCTACACCAAATCTTAACCCCGAAAACTAACCTTTACGTTAACACTAACTAGAACCAGGACTGGGTGTATGCGCTAACTCGAACCCAAACCCTAACCTTTAACCCGATCCGAACCATAACCCGAGCACCTAGACCCACCCATAAAATGAATCTTAAACCCTAAACCTAACCCCAGCACTTAAGTTTACTGCCTGCTTTTTGCTAATTCAAACCCAAACCCAAACTCTAACCCTTAACCCGAGCCCAACCCAAATCCAAGACCCTTTACCTAACCCTAAAATGGATCTTAAGCCCGACACCTAACCCTAAGTGGAAACTAACTTTTTTGAGGGTTAAGTTTAAACAGTCAGGACCAGCTGCCTTAGCCTGGACCGAGCACACGTACCACAACTTTAGATCAGCACGAAATTGCATATTTTAATACAAGCACATTCTCTACTGACACGATTAGCTAAGCTTAAGTTTTAAATAAAAATAAAAAAAAAAACAACAACAACAAACAAACTGTCCGCAAATAACTTCTGAGAAAGATGTCAAGCTGGAAACTAACCAGTTTTGTTTTGAGACTGACGCTTCGTCATAACAAGTAAAGTCATTAAAATTGGGAATGAGGCGATCCAGAAAATCAAACTCAACGAAGCAACCCTACAGAACGCAACATCCAAACAATGAGACAGAACACAAAAGCTACCATCGGAACGGCCCTTGTAGTATGAACATCTCCATAGCGATTCCAACACCGAAACCTTACCGCATGGGAATCCACTTCATCTACGTCTTCTTCCTCCTCTACATCATCTTCTTCACCGGCAGAAAAATTCTCATCGTCTGCATCTTGCTTCTGAGCCAAGTCACTCTCATCCGCTGAGTTCTTGAAAGAAAATAAAAGACTCAAATGGCCGGCCTTACGTACGTTTTGTACCGGCCTCGGAGAAAGCCAGGTGCTAGCACATGGAAGCAACGGTTTATTGAAGCATTCACAGTTCCAAATACTAAAAATATGCTATTCTACATTTTCAAATGGCTAGTCTTAAGTAAGTTTTGTCCCGGCCAAGGGACTCGTCAGAGACCGTTGGTTGGAGTCTTAACTGGCCAAGCAACTGCTTGGAGTCCCATTACGAACTCGAAAGCCCTGGAGACCGCGAGTGCACCGTCTCACGAGAACATAAGCTCTCAAGTGAACAGCTGCACGAGATCGTCTCAGTTTTGGCAGCCTGCGCCCAAATCACTTAGACATTGCCAGCTGCGCGGTACGCGGGAAGAATCCTTTGTAAAAAATCAAATGGCTAGTCTTACGTACGTTTCGTCCCGGCCAAGGGACTCGTCAGAGACCTTTGGTTGGAGTCTTAACTGGCCAAGCAACTGCTTGGAGTCCTATTAAGAACTCGAAGCCCCTGGAGACCTCGAGTGCATTGTTGCACGAGACGGTCAAGCTCTCAAGTGATTAAGCTCAGGAGATCGTTGCATTTTGCACCATCTCACGAGAACATAAGCTCTCAAGTGATAAAAATACAAGACGCCATGGAATAACGTCATACGTTTTCCAGACAAGACCGAGCCTCAGCCTTCCAAAGAACACAAAACATCTCAGCGGCCACGTAAATCCCGCGTTTCATTACGGAGATGCAACCAACATGGTACCCGGAGCCATTACGGAGATGCAACTAACATTGTACCCGGACTACATACTTCCAAATCCAGCCAGAGGCAAATCTTGCCCGGACTTGTGATTCGAGATCCGGCCGGAGACGGATCCGGATTCGCAAGTTTGTCCCGGAAAAGAGCTTAAATTAATCAAAGTGTAGGTGGTCCTCAAGCAAGAAATATCGCAGCAAAGACCACGCACAGCAACGCGCCCCACATCCACAACAAGCGCATATTTTTAGAATATTTTAGAAAATATTTTATTTGAATTATAGATCGGGGTACCGTAGAGTGAACGATCTAATGTCGTGGCAACGCCGTAGAGCGGTTGTTTTCCAACAATCGCAAAATGCTAATTCAACGATTCCAACTGAGTCGCCCTGAGTATTTTTGTACCAGCAGCAGGAGGAATGATAAAGGGAAAAACGCGTAGCTGAACTGACGTTGGAGCGCAATACTCAAAAAGCAAATTTCTCTCCATGCTTGTCTCCCAACGGCTGGATTAACACCCTTAACGCACCTGTCTCACTCCGCAAGCCTAATTACCCCAGTTATATAGCGGCATATATAGTTATACACCTATATAGCGCCAGTTTTATAGCGGCACTTATAAAGTTAAATATTTAAAGCGGCAGTAACCACTAGACCAGCAATGTGCATAATGACATCCGATACCCGTTGTTTTGATCAAACTTCACGAACTAGTCTATGTTCACCTCTTGCATGTAAAGGCAAGCATGCATGCTGCCAAAACTCAAATTTTGGCAGCCAATGTTTATTCTTAACTTGGGCGACCAATGTTCACCTTCAACACCAACTACTGGTTTCTAAACGTTAAAATTTGGCCATTCAGTGGTCAATCTAACGTTAATTTGGGCAGCCAATGTACCCCGAGTGATTTCTAAACCTTAATTACGCAAAACGAGATAACGGTCTTTAGTCATGTTAGTGCAACAGCAATGCGAGTGATTGAATGACGATCTGACGGCTGTCTGTATAATATGGGTTACATTAGACGTAGATGCCATTTTGAGCAGCGGAACGCTCTGGTTCGCCAAATAGGAAGCGCATATCTATGTGCACATGACTGTTAAATAAATACTGTTAGCACGACCCAGGAACACCGAATACGACACAGCAATCCTAAAATCACATGAGCACATACAATTACCACATACCACAAGAGCTAATCACTGTGTAGCGCGTCACGAAATGCTAATTAGTAAGCACAGAATTAGTAAGCAAAGATACAAGAATACATTAAGATTAAGTTAGCGTAGACAACCAAGAGCATCGAACACCACACATAAAAGCGCGTATCACATGAGCACGTACAATTATCACCACGAGAGCTAAGCACTGTATGGCGTCACGCATTGCTAACTAGCAAACACAGAAACGTATTTACATTAAGGTAAAGTTAATGTGGCAACCAGGGGCCGCGAACACCACACAGGCAGACTCACATCCGAGCCGATACAATTGAATTCGACCTAATATTTGAAAGTTCCACTACCAGTACCACCAACAACATAGGCCCTCAAGTTCAATTTCATAGGCCCTCACCACAGTCCCACCAGTTCACTCGGCCCTCTTAGAAGACTAGTTGCGCCATCTACCGCATAGCAACCCCGGCAAAGGTTGCAACGCACATCAGTGAAGATCCACAGGGTAAGGGGATGGAAGAATTGGTTAGTGTCAAAAAATTTGCCTTACCTTGAAGTCTCCACATCTATTACAAGATCACCTTGGCATTGGCTGACATGATGGCATTCGGGAAAACATAAACAGCTCAAGCTAATGATGCATATGTTGACCTTGTTAGATGATGTCAGCGATTGACACCATTAACCATCCATTTAAAAACCTGATGTAACAAACTGACAGTCTGATATCACGCACAGACCCCTTCCAACAATCCATTTGAAAATCAGATTTTAGGTTACAGCGTAAATTTGGGCAACACAATCTGATACCGATGCCATCATCTGTCAACTAACCTGAGAGGTACCCAGAGGAGCGGGCAAAGGTCCGATTACTTCCTCGTCACTGTCTAAATCCGATCCTGCAACAGCAAACCGATCACGCATAGTTAAGTCAACTAGAGCTGCAATTATGCAATTATGCAATTATGCAATGCAAATTATGCAACTATGCAATGCAAATTATGCAATTATGCAATGCAAATTATGCATGTATGTATGCAAATGATGCAAAATGAGCAATTGCAATAATGCAAATCCAATTATGCAATTATGCCATGATGCCATCTTCTACAAGATGCAACTTACAGTGATTCAAGACTCGACTATGTAAAAGCAATGATAAACATTGTCAACAGCAACAACAAGAACAACAAGCATGACAGTTACAGGACTAGGGAAATACCAAGTATAGCCAAAGACTCATTCGCACAAAGCATACACATCATGAGAGCACATTTTGACGGTCATATAGGATGAATGATGGCTGATAACCCTTCTGTTTTTCTGTGAAAAGAAACTTAGACAACACGCAAAAAACGGAAACACAAAACCACCAGATTCAATCAATCTCATCGTATACCATGAAGAAAAGGGATTATTACTATGTTTTTTTTTTGTGGAAAAAAAGGGCAAAGAAATTTACAGGCACTGTTTTGTTTGCCTATAAATTTCTTATCTTAAGCTTAGCTATTAATTGCATGAGGCCTGGCTACGAATCTCAAGTATTGCCTACGCTATGTCTGCCTATGAATTGCATGAATTGCCTACGTTATGTCTGGTTATGAATAGCATCAATTGCCTACGTTATGCCTGGCTATGAATCGCAAGAACTGTCTACGTTATGCCTGGCTATGAATTGCATGAATTGCTTACGTTATGTCTGGCTATGAATAGCATAAATTGCCTACGTTATGCCTGGCTATGAATCGCAAGAACTGTCTACGTTATGCCTGGCTATGAATTGCATGAATTGCCTACGTTATGTCTGGCTATGAATCGCATGAACTGTCTATGTTATGCCTGGCTATGAATTGCATGAATTGCTTACGCTATGCCTGGTTATGAATTGCATTAATTGCCTACGTTATGCCTGGTTATGAATAGTATCAATTGTCTACGTTATGCCTGGCTGTGAATTACATGAACTCTCTACGTTATGCCTGGCTATGAATCGCATGAACTGTCTACGTTATGCCTGGCAATGAATTGCATGAATTGCTTACGTTATGCCTGCCTATGAATTGCATTAATTGCCACGTTATGCCTGGTCATGAATAGCATCAATTGCCTACGCTATGCCTGGCTGTGAATTACATGAACTGCCTACGTTTTGCCAGGCTATAAATGGCACATACAATAGCCAATCACAAGTAATGCATGTCGAGTGTCTGATCAAACGCATAACGCCGCATCTTATGCATAGAGAAAGCGGACTTCAAAATTAGGAGCAAAAACAATATACATACAAAAAACATCAAAGACACGCACCATTATATCAATTAGGGCATCGTTACCATAATGATCACACTATCGCCATGATGTCGGAATGCTGTGATCCTTGTACAGTGATCATCAATTATCATAATGCTCATAATATATTCTGATCACCAGCACCGCTACAAAGACCGTTTCTTGCAATCACACAACACTTTTCCCGTGGCAGTCACAATCATAAATCT
Source organism: Craspedacusta sowerbii (assembly GCA_003687565.2). NCBI lineage: Eukaryota > Metazoa > Cnidaria > Hydrozoa > Limnomedusae > Olindiidae > Craspedacusta > Craspedacusta sowerbii. Next base: position 9,077 of record QQSS02217926.1, read on the forward strand.
AACAGGTATGCCTCTTATTACACTCTCACAAAATAACGTAAAAAGTAGGTTATATTTTGAAACACTATAGATATTGAAACAGTACAAATGTCAACATCATGTCTGGTCGCTGGCAAACAAACAAATACAAACTCGCATGGTTGTAAACAACAAAAAAGCGAAATAGAAAACGCAGATTTTTTTTTTACAGCAAAACGAAGGCAGGAAAAAAACAACAGTCAAGGCATAGCATGACCTCGTTTCAAAGATGACTTAAAGTTTGGTTACCTTTCTTTTTCGGCACTGGAGTCTCTTTCCTCTGTGCTTCGCTGAGCTTCTTCTCAAACACGCGTTGGGGCTCGTCAGACTTGGCTGTACCTACACAAACACCCCAGCAGCTTACTCGACTCCGACGAAGCATATAAACCTGACTAGGAAAATGTATACCTTCTCCTAATACTAAAAGCACGAAAAATAAAGCAGTTCACGCATATTGCTTGTCCTATCGCATCTAAGTCTCGAATACACTTGACCGAAACTCAAAGTAGGTCTAGTGTTTTCCGCCATGAACGCGGGCTGAATTCTGTTTGGTATTGAAGATCAGACAGTTCGGTCACAGCCAGTCAAAAATACCCTTATTCTTCTCTAGTAAAAAATAATCATTAAGATTCTTTAGATAGCGATTTTGGACCATGCTCATACTCTATAAACACATGCCATCTCGGCTCCAAACATCAATTATCAATTTCCCAGTTTTACGGAGCACGCAGAAGCTCGTGCGAGAAAGCCAGGTGCTAGCACATGGAAGCAACGGTTTATTGAAGCATTCATAGTTCCAAATACTAAAAATATGCTATTCTACATTTTCAAATGGCTAGTCTTAAGTAAGTTTTGTCCCGGCCAAGGGACTCGTCAGAGGCCTTTAGTTGGAGTCTTTACTGACCAAGCACGTGCTTGGAGTCCCATTAAGTCGTCGAAACCCCTGGAAACCTCGAGAGCACTTTCTCACTTTCTCTCATAAGCTCTCAAGTGAACAGTTGCACGAGAACATAAGCTCGCTGAAGGTAACAAGATCATCACAGTTTCAGCAGCCGGTCTCCAAATCACTTGGACATTGCCAGCTGCGCTACACGCGGAAAGAATCTCTTGTAAATAATCAAATGGCTAGTCTTACGTATTTTACATTTAAATACAGAATACAAACCGAATCCGGAGAAGCCCATCATCTGTCTCATCACCTCATCCTCGTTTACCTCGGCATAAACAGCAAGAACGTCATCCTGGTTTTTCTCTATAAAAAAACATTTTTAAAAATTCAACGGGCAGTGGACTTCATAGCAGTATTAATTTAAGATTCTCTTTTCAATTTACGATTTATTGAACAAAATATGAAATATAAAATTGAAAAAAATATTAGTGCCGAAGCAATGCAAAAGAAGTGCGGACCATCCTCGCGAGCAAGGCAAATCGTTTCATCTAACAGAAAAACCGTTCATAACAGTCAAACTTTACGAAACAAGGAAACGGCATACACTGCACAGTACGATGGAGTTGAACAAGGTCGATTTCGGAGGAAAATCGAAACCATCCAGATGAAGCAAACTGCGACGCAGTAACATTCCAACACAAACACCCACACACACACACAAACACCCACACACACACACAGAACTTACAAGAAGTCTATTTTCAGTTTACTAAGTGGCGGATCAAAACAACAACAACAACAACAACAACAACAACAACAACAACAACAGCAACAACAACAACAAGAATGTATATTTGCCCTCTGATTACATCAGCATCGTGAGAAGAGTAAAAAGAGTAAAAAACGTAAAGAGAGGATGGGAGGTCGCCTCATAGCAGAGCTAATAAACAGGGACCACCCATTACATCTAAGAAA
>QQSS02217937.1:0-10958 GCA_003687565.2 Craspedacusta sowerbii
GTTATTTTTGCCTTTCACTTAATTTCATATGTGTGCGCTTTTGATCTATATACAATTTAATAAAATATATTTATATATTTATATATATATATATATATATATATATATATATATATATAATGTACAGCACATCATGTATGCATATGTGTATGTAACTATATGTAAGGAATTAAGTATATGCTTATGTTCATATAATATCTATTCGCAAGTCTGCCAAGCGAGCTGGAGTTGTGTCGTAATTCATCGGTTTTTCTTTTTGATAGAGCGCGCGTGCACTTTCCCATGGCGAGCTTTTTGCTGATGCTGTTAAAACGGTGGCCTTATGTCCGCAGGTTGGCAAATTTCTCTTTTACGAATTTGCAGGCTTTTTGCTTGCCGTCATCGTTCGATTACATGTTGAAGAATTTACGGAAATGATTAGCTACGTGTGTTGCTAGCCTGGAAAGTACAGGCATCGGTCTTCAACCGTCATTCATGTTGCGTCCTTGTCGTATTGGAGGTTATTTCTGTCGCTGTTTTGCAGGCTATCGCCGTTGGAATAAATTGCACGGACAGCTCGCATGTCGGGGTACGTGCTCATAAAAAGAATATGTTGAGTAGTAGTTATTCTACCGAATTTTGCGTTTATACTCAACGCATATGTGTGCGACATGTTTGGTGTGTTGAAGTTTATTATCAGGCGCGGGGGTACCTCTATTACACGCTTAGGTCCAATTGTTAGCCTTTCTCATCTGCGTAGATGCTTCGCCTAACGACAACTTAGCCAGTCGGAGATCGCTCACCGTTATAACTTGCAGCAGCCCTTTCATTTCCAACAAATAAATGTATTGATTTTTGTGGGATTTAAAATCTTAGCTGTGGGTGTGCGTCGTTTTGGATGGAGATATAATTCGTCTCTCGACGAGACCTACTTATAAGAAAATTGTTTATGTAATCTTTAGCGTTTCTTTCGGGTTTCTCGCTGGCCTTGTTACCTGCGAGAGCAAATCTTACCTCGTGTTTTATCGAAGTTATGGATATAACTGCTATATGCCATTTGGCACGGAGGGAATGCCATTCGATTCCTGCGCTGCTTTTGATGTCGTTGCTTTGTTGTAGCCTTTGCTTTCGCACATTTGCTATAAGCGAATGGATCAACATGTGCTGGTCAAGCCAAACTCTGGTGAAAAATGGGTCAACAAGCGGTAACCATGTTATGTTTGGAGCTTCTGGATCTATATTTACGATATTGTGAGCTTACCTATGGCTGTAAGATCCTTAACGAAATTTTGCTTATTAACTAACGATTCATATGTGGACAAAGGGCTGTTAACCAGAAGCGCGAAGGCATGTTTTGTTTCGGTTGAAGATTGAACTTCTTTCCAAACAATAGGGTATCCAGTACGTCTGACAGAACCACCGGCTTGGTGCACGCGAAAGTTTCAATTAAGTAGGCGCCGTGGAGAAATTACTCGCGCTTTGGTGGAAGCATTTTCGGACTTACTAGCTCCTGTTTTTCCAATCCAAGTCGTAACGTTTTCGTTCGAATCAGAACACACTTACGTGCTTGTGGTTGACAGCTCTTGTCCTAATCAGAATCACCATTGAGATGGTAACGTTTTACTCATCGCTTCCATACTTGCATCGTTCCAATGATATTCGTCCGTTTTATATTGCATCGCTGGTCCTTCCTATGTAGATATAGTGAAACCAAAACTGCCTCGTGTTCTGTTAAGGTCGATACTAGTGGGTTGGATTACGTATGCATTAACCTTGTGTAGGGCGGTTTCCTCGCATCGACAGCTTACACGTTGGCAATGGCTGGAAGGTGTTGCTCAAGCCCCATTAAGCGCTGATTCTCATGCTGTTGTTGTATGTTTTTAATTTTATCTTGCAGATGGTCTGGAGAGCGCTCTTTAGATTTGGAAACGCAGGTTCCTTGCTGGATGGAGAAAGGTGGTGCGTGGATCGGTAAAACGAGCATCTGTTTTTAGCGTTACCCATACTTGTATGCGCATTAAAATTATTGCTTTATTTTCTCCATCGCTCGTTCAAGGGTTGTTTGGGTGTCATTCACGACGGGCCACAACACGGTATCCTAGAGTTTTTCGTAATTATGTGTCGTCTCGCTTCAGACGTCTTTTCCTTGCATTCTTTCTTTCCATCCCCACAGTAAAAAGTGTCGTTTTCTATCAGCTTCTGATGGCGTCTTGGAAGGACCTCCGATGTGTTAGATGTGCTGGCAGTCGTATGATGCGTGTGTTGTTCCCCCTCTTCCTTCCCACTGCAGTTTAAACGATGTGTCAGGACGCAAATCTTGCTAACTTTATTGCCCTTTTATTAGAGTTCGCGTTCTTGACAGTCGGGCAGCATTTTTAGTCGTTGTCGAGGTGGTATCACTGATTGAATTCCCTTTATGTCGGGTAGGAGGCTGCTGTCGAACAACTCCGGCAGATATCTCTACTATCAGAAGATTGATGACGCAAAATGCTAGAGCCCTGGTGGACTGACCCGCGCTTAAAGGAAAAGCATTTAAAGTAGCACGGAGACCAGCGTAGATGTTGATGTGGCTGAATTTCTGTGCGGATAATCCTCGACGCATATCCGCAGATAAAGGTTTACTACTTGGTGAAGGAGCACAGAGCATGAAGGCTGCAAGCGATGACAAGGCAATTGTTCTCGCACCGGCACGAACCGCTTGCCCGAGTTAAGTGTTGCCAGCCAGAGGTCATTCAATACCATGACGGTTTTACAAGCCACACAGTCATTTGAGGGCGATTAACATGCTCACGTTTTAGTAGGGTGATTGTAGGTAAAAATATTACTGAAAATAATGAACAATAACTGTAGATACTTTAACTTTACAAGTCATGATTGCGGAGAATTTAGTTCACTAAGCGGCAGTAGCCCAAATTTTTTTAAAAGCGCTTTAGGTCTGGTTCGCGTGGTAGAGCTGTGCGCGACCAAGTTAATAGGCCCAAGAACATTTTTTTGTAAAAGTTTTTGTGGCACAATTTTTGGTTTGCCCTCTTCTGAAAGTATTTGCGCAAGACCAGAGTTAGGACTCAAAAACCTTTTTTTTTTTTTTTTTTTTTTTTTGACGTTAGTTTTGTAATTGTAGTGAATTGTACAGAAATTCGGAAGACGACAACTAGCCAAGAAAACACGTCCTACTTGGCTCATGCCAAACTCGATTCCTCCCTCACATTAAGAATACAATAATACTAAAGCAAGTGCGCATAATTAGCGATGATTACTGTCGCGTCATGCGTCGACGGCGTGATCACCACAGTAATGTAAAAACCTTCCGGACCCAAGTCGTATGTAACGTACCTATTATTGCGCTATATTTATAATTCAGTTATGTCTCATACGTATTTACAGTTCTGATGTCCCAAGAGATGCGTCTCTTGATAGTAAGCGATCGAAATTAGCACTTGAAACAGCAGCAAAAACAAAAGGGACGACAAATTTATCAAGAACTGCTAAACGATGTACCGACAACAACAACAAAAACGTCAACAAGAGCAAGAATTTCCTGTACCTAATTAAAACTCCGAAAACTTGTAGAAATAGATTTACAAAATGTTTCTCTAAACGGAATAGAGGGCTCTTCACAACACGACCTAATTTGTCCGATCGTCTAAATTTCGCAGGTCGACCAGATTACGTGAAAAACAAGCGCAGAGACAGAGTCGCCAGGTCTCTCGGGACTGAACGAGGAAGTCAAAAGGCAAGTGCTGTGCGAGTAAAGAGGATCTCCTTTTATTTCAAGATTGAAAGGCTCAGGAAAGGTCGACACGCTCAGAATCATTGTAAGAATGCTAGTTGATTATTTCAATTCTGCCACATAGCGTACAGGAACTTATGTGAATGGTCTTAAATTTCGGAATCCCTATTTATCAACTTGCTGCCTAGAGATTTGTAATAGCGAGGAACATCACCCACGGATCCTTCTGGTATTCCAGTACATCTTATTCTAGTTATGATATACGGTAGTTGGTTACCTAGTTGACCATGGCACTTGTTACCTCGCATGGCTGCCAACTTGTTTGTTTGGTTCTTTCCTTTATAGGGGTATGCTCCTCTGCAAGATTGAAATCCGCGGTGCTTGCGCTCTCTATCGTATTCGTAACTGTACTTAACTCGTTCACTTCGCTTGTTCGCGCTTCTTGACCGTTTTGAAGGATGTTACGTGTACATGTAAGTCGCCTCCTCAGTCTTGTATCCTACTCCTCCTCTTGAACAACTTGTTTTCTGTGAACATCTGCTTCTTTAATGTATATCAAGTTTCCACTTAATGTTGCAGTATCAACGAGATGAGGTTGATTTTTCTTTTTGTTCGAGCTCTTTAAACATCTTTGTGTATAGTATAACTCATTCTTAGGTACGGGAGTTCCCTTAACGATTAAAGAAAATTTAAGTAGTTGGGGGCCATCCATAAAAGACGTCCACCAGACAGGGGGAGGGGGGGGCCTGCCAAAAGTGGACAAAGGGGGAGTGGGGGTCAATGCTAGAGTGGACGTCCGCATCACAATGTGTTGCTCAACTTTTTGGACTTCATAAATATGGCGTTTCTTATTAAATTAACAGCGAATTTGATCTGGTTCATTCGCGCATCAATACGAAGTATAAGACTTCGCAAGAGACTTGCACTGCCAAAGGAACAGGGTAGAGGCGCTATGCGAAGGCTTCGTCTTAAAACTATTCCAGTCTGATCTTGATTGAACTGGTCAAATATTTCAGGAAACACCCTTGAAGTCTCATGATCGAACTCTCCACAAAAAGGAGGGTCGAAGCGTTTGTTTGAGCAGATGTTATGTTTAGTTCGTTACAATTCGCCATCCAAAAACAAACTGCGAATATGGGATTTTATAACAAGCATCGTAACAATAGGAGTGTTGTCAGTAGTCCCGATAAAATTCTACTCTCGGTAAATGGCATGTCGGAAAGTCGCCATGCACGCAAGAATTTTTATCGCCACGGAAAGAGTTTTAAATTAACAACGTACAAGCTTTTCATGCTGTAGACCGTAACCTGCTGCTCTTTATCTACTCCGATATTAGTGAGGTTGCGCACTCGGGGTTTTACGACGCAGACGCTAAAAAAAAAATAGCGGCCTCCCTATCGACATCGAGGCTAAGGGAATGACCTGCGTCGCAAAGTTTGGCAACGCTATTTCTAGCAAATAGCGTTTTCCTTAAACAGGACGTTACATAGCAATTATTCCGCATGACAGCATCACCTAAGTCGTTTAGATCGAAATCCAGCGCGAACGCAATGCGTTGCCATCACCGGCATCATTATATTTTATTAGCGTCGTATAATCGTACACCAGCCACTGCGCAACCACTTTTACAGGAAGACGCGAGAGATAGCGTCTGCGTCGTAAAACCCTGCGTGCGCAACCACACTATTGTTGCCAGAGGTGCGCTACTGCCTCGTCACAGTTTCAATAGCATCCCTTTTTATCTGTGTTGTCCATCTGTGGCTGGGAAAATCCACAAGAGAATCGAGTCCTGTGGCAAATATTTTCTAACGCAGGCGGCAATCAAAGGACATGAAGTTGTTTATCATTGCTACTTCGTGACTGAGCAAGACGAGAGTCAAGAGGCAGCTGAGAAGCCAAGTATTCAGACTGACTCAGCAGGTGACTCGACAACAGATGTCGTCATAATACCCAATTTATTTGAATGCCTACAATCTGAATGTTCTAGTTTGAGTTGAGAATGTGCAATTATGTTTGGCACCGCTATGATAACTTACTTTGCGCTAACCAAGCGTTATTTTAGGTGTTGCGTGTCGCTAATTTTAGCGTGGTGGTTCAATATCTGTTTCGTATTTTATTGTTTTATAGATTTATCACGGATTTATCACATTCACATCAATTTTTGTGGTTTTCGAAAATTCTCTTTGTCTTTTTGTATTAGTAATTGTTTCTCGCGTATATGAGTTTTGCTGCTAAACACTCAGTCCAGTCTTGTATATCTCAATATTAGCGTAACTTTATTGAAGAATGTTGTTACTTCATCATAATCATTTGCTTAAACTTGGTATCTCACGTGTTGATGTAGAGAAATTTTACGTCAATAATAATGTTCGACGTCTAATCATCAACTGGTATTGTAAAATGACATATGAGGTCAATAATTTTTTAAGGATAAAACGTTTTTGCCACTTGTGGACATCCACAACAGGGGAGGGGGTAGGGGGCCAGTCAAAAATGGACCAAAGTGGACAAGGGTAGGGGGTTAGAATTAGCCAAAAATTTGGGGACGTCTTTTATGGATGAGACCTTGCAAAAATTACAAGCAAAACTTCACAGTTTCACAAGCCTAGTGCCAGACTTTCATTTCAATAGATCATAAAATTTTTGACGAGCATCTGAAAACGTGTTTAACAATAGTTAATTGAGCAAAGTTCGATTGAATGTCTAGTAAAGACGTACGTGCAAGGTCCTCCATACGTCGGATTATTCACTCAAATCATTACCTGTTTCTTTAATCCCTGGTGTCATGACTGGTTAAAAACCGGCGTAACGACTGGCTTAACATGCAGTAAGATTAGATCTAGAAGGAGTAAAGAGAAGCCGACCCAACATTCTATATCAAGTTATTGCTTAGTGTAGAGTGGCGTTTAAATGAGACCCTACTCACACTGCCAAGTGACACACCCGTAACTCAACCCTCTTAACTAAATTCTTTACACGGGCTTGGGATCACAAGCTCCATGCGTAGTCGCACACATGTTGAATGAACCGATACATGAACGACTCCTAATCAGTCCATGCAGATCTTCTTTCTACAGTAAGCCACAGTGAATTACATGGAAAAACGTAATTAGAATTTGAGCATCTTAGTGCCAAGCGACAGGCCGCACACAGAAACAGACAGAAGCAGCAAGTGAAGGTAGCTATATTCTAATTCAGCACAGAAATGAAAGCAATCTGAACTGCAGATACGCACCAGCTTACACGCAGATCGTACGTAGCTGATTCCGGTTCCTCCATAACGCCGAAATGGAAACAATTACTACTGTACCCATTCAAGATAACGTATCGTTACAAGGTTATGAAAATGGTCTTGAATACATTGAGAGTTGCTCAGCTCAGAATCTTTCGCTCCAGCAAGGTATATGCTCGATCATCCGAGTCACCAGTACAAGCATCTCCACTTTTGGTACAAACAGCAGCTTTATGAGCCGCCATCAAACCAAGTCACAGAGGCAACTCAAGCGGAATTTCAAAAGATTTCCAAACATGCATCCCCAAATAAATTCATGTGCCATCCCGTTTAACAAACGGTTTTGTAGTCATCCTGCCCGTCCGGCATATTGCCGAGAGGATTTTTATCACGTTATCCTCTCCAATGAGTCTCCAATCGCCTTCATAATAACGGCCTCCAAGTCGTCTGCCTTCTTGAGGAAGACCTATGTTGAAGAGGAAGCTACATTAAAAAGTGCCTTGCTGTTGGCCTACACGAGGAAGGCTCAGTGAGAAGTAGAGCCTTCATGCATTAAACAAATTGATGGGACAAAACAAGAGAAAAAAGATTTGAAATAAAACTATGAGTCCCACCAAAACAGCATTTTTCTTAGGTAGCTTATCTTTAGGTTTTTTTGCAAGCTTTTACAGAGAGAGAGAAATATTATAAAGGAATCATGCCTAGAAGAAATATTGAGCATCAGGCAGGGTGATCATAAACACAAACTATACACTAACACAATCAAGCAGTAGAAGTAACATCAAGGCATATGGGCGACGCCAGATCGAGTAAACCAAATTCTGTGAGTAACAACATCTTGAAGCAAAATTACAAACAGTATGCAAGCACTCAAAACAGATGCATCAACAAATCACTATGAGAGTACTTGTACTGACATGAATTGATTCTATCAGAGCTTTTCGTCTTTTGCGAGCATCCAAAAAATTCGTATCTAAGTCCTTGAAGGAAAAATTAAGTAAAGCAATTTAAAAGGGAAAAAAATTAAAAAAAAAAACAATGCCGTTCTAAAATTGGAAATGCTCCAGCAAAACGCACTCAGATACCCATTTCTACATTTTAAAAACTACAATAGGCGACCTAAGCATAACAGCATTTTAAAAATACGAAATACTGGCTGAAAATGCAATTTAGCAACGAAATGGGCACAAGCTCTACAAGTACCTTAGCAACTACATCATGGAATATCTCACCATTTGATCAAGCAACTGAACATTTTTCATAAGGTCCTCCGTGGTCAATCGAACCTGCTTCTTGCTACGCTCTAGTAACTCCAAAGCTTTGACTTTGTCCAAAAAACCCTTTCACGAAAACAGACCAAGAAGCACGCATTAAAACAACCGAAAGAGGCAGGACAAGCTCCCTCGTCAGTGCATACACGTACGCGTTCACATTTTAGCTCCTCACCAGACCATGTTACTTTGCAATACTACGGACAATGGAGCATGCACCTGAGCATAAGGACATTTAAACCTACATTAGACATATACTGCCACAAAGGTGCAATAAACCGCTGCCGAAAATTAAAATCGGAAAATTAACGTAACCAATCACAACAGGAAAACTGGGATCTAGCAGTGCCCGAAAAAGTTTGCAATATATGAGTCCCAGTTATTTTCGTCAATCAGCGTTCTTGAAGCAGTTCTAAAGCCGTTTTTTAAGCGGTTTGCATTCAAACTTGTGCGGAAGATATCTAAGAAACACGCGAATATACTTTAGTTCTACAAAGATTGATGAACATAAGGGCTGATTATTTTAGCCAAGCAGCAGCGAAAAAGTATGCAAAGGTCTAGCATGTGAATGCGGATGTAGAAGACCAAAGCCTAAACTGCACGACCACGGTCTGCTGAGATCCCAGAACCATCAAGAAAATGATCAAATTATAGTACATTTTATTACAATTACAGCACAACTACATGTCCATCCCGGCAAAACATTTTCAAATATCATCGACATTTGCACAACCTGCCGAAAAAAGAATCCGCTCTTCGCATCTACCTTATCCAGCATAGCTATATCCTCTGCTATGCCCTCACACCTTGTCCACAATCGCTCGACTTCTTTTCGCACGCATTCAACGTCGGCAACCTTTTTGTCCTCCTCCGGCGAGCTCTAAATCATCACACGGGAGTAACGAGTAAAGTCCATGTGAAAAGATGACGATCACAACCCAATGGACATTCCGCTTTCAAAAATAATCAAGGAAGGAAATGCCTCGAGTTCAGCTGCGATGAATCTTGTAGCGCCTGAAATTCAAAGGTTTGAAAACCATACCTCACACAGCACAGACCTTACTCAAAGCTACTAATATAATAAGAAAATATCACACTCAGCTGATCATGCAGCGAGAGTGTAGCAGGGCAAACCAAGCAGCGACAAAGATCCACATCCCTCATGGTTGTGGGATGCTTGATTCATAACAAACACGTGTCTGGAATATACTTAAGTACAAACCAGAAAATTAGTACGAACCTTTTTTAACACAAATGGAATTATTTTACACAGGAATAGAAGATTATCCTGACAAAAACACTAATAAATAAAATATAACTAAAAACGCTTTTAACAGTAAATTATAGCAATACACACAAATATACTACTTCAATCGCACAGAATGATAAAATCAATAAGAATATGGTGAAACCAATGTTAAAGGAACGAAAGGAAAACTATGCTATACCGGAAGAACTACATACCTTCTTACCTAGAAGCATAAGCTTGTCTTTCGAGCAAATGCCGAGCTCCCTAAGAGAAATACCAGGATCGGACAGAGCTTTACCTAACAAAAACAAAACACAACCTAACAACCAAGTCGCTCGAGCAATACGCAGAGGAGCAAGAGCCTACGTGCAGTAGTTAATACGAAACGAGTAGCTTCAGTGACCTATAGTAAGTCCAAAAGATTACCTCAGGATGACAAGGACGGATTTCGCGGAAAATTAAGTTTCAAAACCCCACTAGCATTGGACTTTTCATTAAAACTATTAAGCTAACCTTTCCAGATGACTTTCTGTCTGTGAACAGGCACTTGCGTAATCCTAGCGATTTCTTCGTAGAGAAGACCGACAGACAATGATAGAGTAAGTACCAACGAATATTTTTGCGTACCTAAATCATAAATTTCAATAAAATAACATATCCCGAAGATTCCCAATCAAACTAATTTTTATTATAGTACAAGGCTTATCTATATTCTCTTTAAATGAAAAAGCTCCTGCGAATTACAAATCTTAAAAAGCACATGTTTCTATGTGAAGGCACCAATAACGAAAGAAACAAGGTAAATTTACATAACTAAGTCGTCTAAAGAAGTGATTTATGTAAGAATGTACTCTGTTTGTTCCTTTATGACAACCCTGCATGAAAGCTTCATTTTCAAATTCTAACATTTTAGGTTGCTTAAGCTGTCCATAAACAAATCCCAATGTTGTTAAGAATAACAGGGTCTTGATGATTAGTTTTTCACTTCTTGTAAAAAAATTGCAAAGCTTTTTCATGTTTTGATAGCCCGATCTAGAAAGATCAGGCCTGGCTAATAGGACATACCACAAACAATGAGGAGTGCAATAAAACTAACACCAAAGGGGCAAAGATCAGCAAAATATTATTAACAGGCACAACTCCAATAACTAATTAACAAAAGTCGAGGAACGTGAAGTTGGAAGACATTTAAAGTTTAGGAACCACTTCCTAGGTTTGAATTAGACTTCCCATTTCTCTTTTAGGGTGCAAAATTAGTCTACAAGTACTCCACATATTAACACATTTTAGCCATCACAAAACAAGCGCTTCTCATATTCCCAGAATGTGCACAATATTTTATAGATGGTGGAAAATGTGCTGGCATAAAGATCACCAACACTAATATAAGATGCCAGATAACTAAAATTGTATGTTACAGTGTGTATGTGTGTGTGTGCGTGTGTGTGTGTGTGTGTGTGTGTGTGTGTGTGTGTGTGTGTGTGTGTGTGTGTGTGT
>QQSS02217948.1:0-22878 GCA_003687565.2 Craspedacusta sowerbii
TGTTCGTTTAGTCTGAAGATGGTCCAAGAAGGGACCGAAACGTCACAAAAATTATTAGCTTTATTCTTTGCCTTGAACCGTAAACACATATACACAAACTCATCATCACTAAGGCCAATACGAAAGGCAAAAATAAACCATATCAACGACCGCAACCTGACACGGTGCCCGTACTTGAAAGGCATTTTGAAATATCGGACCACACAAATGTGCGTGAAGGTGTTCGTGCGATGCACCATCTCCCCAGTCACCCGGGTTTGCTTAATTACATTGCACAAAATTAACATTGCAGAATGTGCAAGAATAGTTTATATGAAGACTGTTTGACGTAATGTTAATGCCAAGTCCTGCCACCGATCAGGTCGCGACATTTTTTTCCGTATCCAGCAACAGCGACATATTTCTCATCACGTATCATTCCATGACATCTTGATATTTTCTAGCCTCCATTCCAATACATGTACACGCTCTATACTTCTTTGTCTCCAAACTTACGCGCTGATACATACGTGACTCCATATTTACTTGCATCTACGCTAATTTGCCTTAATCTCGAATCTATGCTCTCCTGTCTCTAGTCGTACGTATCTCTATACCCACATATCTCTTTATATACATATCTCTACAATTACACATCTCGTACTTACTTGTTTCATAATTTAACCCTCCAAACTTCTTTTCTCAACACATAATTGTTTCCACACCTTCTCGCCGCAATCTTGACACGTCTACACATAGACGCTTCCCTTGTGTAACCACCTCAATGCTCACACTAACACACACGCATGCACCCATACGCACATACAAGCAGGGCGAAATCGCAAACAAATGAAAACTCACGCATATTCTCACTCACACACACACACACACACACACACACACACACACACAAACACGCACACACACACACACACACACACACACACACACAACCACACACACAGAGGCACACATACAAACTAAGAAACACACACACACTCTCTCTCTCACTCCATGTCCTTCTAACTCTCTTATGCTCTTCCGACAAGTTCACATAGCGGCACACAGACACAAGTATCTAATACACCTAAAAAAAAGTAACTGACCGGACTGACCTGATTATTGAAATTAAAACTTTGCAAGACAGACGCGGCAAAAGCGAATTCGTATGAACCAAAGAAGCATTCCTGGAGTAGGACGATGGCGTCAACTATCCCGTTCTCCACAAGAAGTAAGCCCAGCATTAAAACAAGCTATCACATGAAAACAGCAAGATTTCTATGATCTGCTGACGACTTGAACCGTACCCTGAACACTGTGTAGGCGACTGCCACGCAAGTCAAGAGCAGCTGGCTACCGAACGGACACAACCCACAACCATGCGTCTCCGTTTGACATAGGCAAGACTTGACGTCAGACATCAAATGAAGTAAAAACGCACCTAAAAGCACTATTTTTCAAAAAAAAAAATGCAACCTGATTAATCGCGAGGTTTGACGAATGGCTCACTGTTGAAAATGGCTGCTTTCTTACGAAAGACGCGAGCAAGAAGGCTGCTTTAAAAACAATGGCGTCGAGATCCAGGTACTAGACAGGGAGACGGGTAGTAGGTCAATACTGATAATTACGCAAGCCGTTCGGAAAGGGGGGGGGGGGGCTACCAACGACTCTGGCTCGGGCAGCGGGCCTGCGGTCTTCCAGATGTTGGGGGGGGGGGGGGGGGGGAAGGGGGAACGAACAGGAACATACCACGTAAGTAAAAGTCGTCCATGAGCGGACGAAAACAACCTCAGTTAAGAAGAAACAATAACGACAACAACACTAAAGGATGGCGCACAGACGGCTACGAATCGTCAGCGGTATTTGCCACTGTAAGCCGATTTGGCGCGACTTCAGCGGCCTTAGTTACGCCGTAATGGCAACGCCACCGGTGAAAACAAACAGTAAAAATGACCACGAGTGAACAGGAACCATGGCATTCATTCGTAGCGAGTTCAGATATGTTGCGAGGCCCACCACGGAGCATGTGTTAGACACTTGAAAACAATCAAGAAGTGCTCAGCAGCTGCGGGGATTCCCTTAAAGGCTACCTGCTGGTGTTTGGGTGGTTTGGGTTTAACATCCGACCCCAGGTTGTGACCAGATATATCCCGAGATCTACGGATCTTATCGATTCCCCGTGCAGTATCGATTGTCTTACTGGCCTTCGATCCTTTGTATTTCCTTGCAACGGCTCCATTGCTATAAGACTGAAGGTATAATTCTTATACGAATTGGAGTTCGTTCACCTCATGAAGACTCACGCACAAGCAATGCGATTTGTGCTAGTTTCGAAAGAACTTTGAAACGCGAGACTTGCTGTCTGGTTGAAATTTTACGTTTCCTTTTGCTAAAGAAAAAATTAATTTGTGAGTCCCACCTTCATCCAAGAGCTTACAATTCTTGTAAATGAAAGAAAGCGTGACGACGAAAGAATTATAGTAAAATTGCAGACTAAACGAAGTGGCTAAAAAAAAAAAAATTAATATGTGAGTCCCACCTTCATCCACGAGCTTACATTTCTTGTAAATGAAAACACCATTTCAAAGAAAACGTGACGATGAAAGAATTATAGTAAAATTGCAGACTAAACGAAGTGGCTAAAGAAACCCTTGAAAGGGTACGATCGACTTGATCAGATAGGGCCGTCCTTTTCAAATATATAACAGGTCTCTCCACGATCCGCCATTCATTCACCATCCATTTTGATAGAAGCGTTGCACGACTGGGTCTGGAACCGAGAGCCGCCTCCTAATCCGATAAATAAATCATGGGCTAACACTTGAAAGTGCTATCTCTTATAGGTTCAGAATCGTGCGTTGCCAGAAGCACCCGCGATAGTTGTGTGCACCATTGGAATGTACACAACAGAAAATGAAAATAGTGAGCTGCTTCTTAACAAATCGTGCCTACTTAACTTACAAATTTAATCAGGCATAGCTTATCTCAGTCATTCAGTAACAGCAACAACAACAACAACAACAAAGAGATAATCAGAAAGAGAGTCGAAAAGGCACAGGGTTTCAAACACTCGTACAATGAAACGCTTTTATGATGGCTCTAGAATGATCAAGAAAACGTTAAATCCTAGAGTAACTTCGTGGATAAATAACACGAAAGGCTTATACAGAGTACGGGCGACCTACACAAAATATGGGCATCCACTACTTCACAGACTAAGAGGACTAGTTCGGTTGCAAGCACAAATTTACAATGCATTAGTCTATCATACACGGACACATACACCGTCCAACATAGTAATGATCAGGACTGCCCAATGTATCACTCACTCACGCAGGAAAACACCAAAAACACCTTGTCTAATTCAGTGAGGTCCCACGAACGAAGGGCTCTGGCGAAGACAAAATATCATCGCAACCCGGAGCTGAAAAAACAAGTTACTCGGGAGGCTTTCCAACTCATGACCTTTGCAAAGAAAAGCCATCCTTCCCATTTTTGCATTTCATTAACCTACTTGCATGTCTCTTGGGATGTATCTACAAATGTATGTTTTTCTCGTATTTCGAGCCCCCCGAGAAATGATGTGTTACGTGTGGTGTGATAAGTTTGATGAACCGACCGGACAATCTATCCGAAGTGCTAGACTCACAGCAAACGATTTCCTATCGGCACGACGACCAAGGCATAGACGCCCCGAGCTTACGTGCAATGACGCTCCTGCTTAAGCACAAGGGAAAAAAAAAAACACCCGAAAAGATCGCACAAAATCGTGACACGCTGTCGAGTGAAACAGTCATACAAACGATGATCTTATTCAACAACAACAACAAAAAAAACAAGAGGAGATCGTGTTCGTTCTCTGATTCGCTCAGACTGCCAAACACTCCAAAATCTTATGGCAGCTTCAAATCCATGACGACGAAGGATCAGCGCGCATGTGCCAGATGAGCCACTCATGAACAAATACCGAGCAACCAAGCGCATATAAAAGTCCAACTTACTCGCCAATCACCTTGAATTAAGCTAAATCAGTTGGACTGCAAAGGATGGAAGTTGTCTTTAGCAAGCGTACATTCCGATTCGCATTTTTAGGGACCTCTCGCAAACCAGCTACCATTTTTAGCTACAGCTATCGATTTCAAAGACATTCGACTCAGCGAAAGGGACGTGAAATTTGCCATTCTCAGACATACACGAATTCCAGTGAGTGTCGTTCAAGCCAGTAGAATTTTTTACGAAAGCGCAAGCTACCAAGCCGTTCTTGTCGAAGGCCAACTCCCAAGACGTTCACGAACAAACCTTTTCTGACGGGACAGCCTCAAGCATGAATTCTTGATTTCGGTACTGTCTACACTTAAACAACCCCTTTACAGAGTGCAGGAACCGCTACGGCCACGGGGTGCGCGCGAAAACACATGCCACGTTTTCAACTCTGCTTTGTCAAGAAAAAACTTTAGGAAATTCCTTCAAGAAACTTCCTTAAGAACGAAGTTTAATGTGCGTACTTTGTGTTTGCGTTTCTATTGCCACGCCATTGTTTCATTATTTCATTATAAGTGTAAATAATTTGCGTGTAATTTGTGTGGGGTAATCGGTTAGTTTCTATATTGAGTATATAAACGGCACGAGTTTGTAAAGTTGATAATATCAAAAGTGAAGTGGAGGTAAACAACAAGCATTCTACAACACGTGCTTCATCTATCTTCTACAACGAGCCCAAGGCTACTCCTCTTGTGGTTTAATCTCAGCATCCGTTCTTCTCGAGCCTGCATTTTCCCACACTGTTCGTACTCTATCAGGTCGAATTCGCAGCTGTTGAATAGCCCTCATGCGCCACCTGCACCAGGCTACGATATTCAGGCTATCTCGTCCCATTCCCCATGTGCAAGTTGAATGGAGCTCCGCGCTATAAACACCATTCCACTACGTCATGTATTACGCATCTGCACTTTTCTGTGCTGTTGAAACGACTTACCTCAACCGGCCTAAACCGCACGGGTTTTGCCATGCCACCAAGACTTAGTCTCCACCCTGGCAAAACAAGAATTCCTTGCGTCGCCTTGAATCTGAGCATCATTCCAGCACTGCCACTCTCGCCCAAGTGAACTTTTTTTTACCACAGATGACGCGGGAACTGTACCGGCGACAAACACACAAACAGATTCAGCCATAACGCACACCAAATACAGTGACTTTGACAGGGTTAGCCCTTTCGCGACTCTGCTATGCTTACCTTACGGTAAATTGCTTCCACTCTAGAAAAACCTACCTCGTATGATAGAGATACGTCGTAGTTACATGGCCGTTGGGAGAGGAGAAAACTATGACATCCAAACTCATCGAACTTCAGCCGAAAATTCTTCCACAAACTGCATACCTTCCAGCGCGAGAACGACAACATAACGCACAAGCTCGTGACACATTCTTCAAGAGCAGGCTCTATACTCTTATTGCATATACGGAACACTTCTGGAGCTGCTTCTTTTTACTTAGTTTTTTTAAATATTTTTATTTCGTAATTTTATCGAATTTTTATTATTGTTTTGCTCCTGTTCTCATTGCTCCTAATCTTTCCGTGCAATTGCATCGCAGTGCAAGCACTCAGACGCACCAATAACAGACATGCAAAATGGCAGCATCTGAAGACTAGGAAGGAAAATATACAAAGAGATAAACGCCGTAAAAACATAAACATTTGACCATGACATAAACTAAAAACAGTGATTCCTATCTTGGAAAGGATGATTCAAAAATATTTCAAACCTCGACGTTTCGTGGTCTCTGTACTTGTATACCCAAATGCATGTGAACGTCACACCGACTTTGCTAACCGAACTACACAGCAAGGAGGCACAAAGCTAAAAAGAACCAATATTTTGAAAATGAAAAACCCAGAGCACGTTACAGCTACACCAACAAATCGACTCTAAAAGAAATTTTAAACGTTCGATAGCAGGTCCGGGCAAGCAAAAGCAACAATCCCTTCGCGAAAGACAAAAAAAAAAAAACTCAAACGAGAATCACAGCACCACACCATGCAACATCCACACATCAAACCCGAATCAGAGGTACTATTTAAAAAAAAAACCGATGGCTTTCACAGGGGTACAGCGAGCGCTGGCCAAGACACGCGCACAGCCACCAAGTACAAAGAAAAACACATATTAAACAACAGGTAACTTTTATTTAACTACATTTACGAAACTACAGGCAACAGTGTTACCAACACAATGTACACAACCGAGTCAAATGCAAACAAAGATCGAGCCAGGTAGCGAAAAGAAAGTAATCACACACAGACACACACACACACACACACACACACACACACACACAAACACACACACACACACACACACTAATCCAACTTTTACAATGAGCTTTCATTGCTTAAAAATATGGAAAACCCATAACTTGCAAGCTCTACACAATACCTTATTTGAATGAATAAGACACGATCTACCGTGCCAAATGAGCGTACGCTAACCGCATTTCGTAAGTACGCGCTACAATGACGATAATTTCAATTTAAAAAAACAGACAATAAATCTTACAAAAGCATGGCACGGGCGTTCCAAAATGACCTCTTTAAAATCAGAAGTCCTCAAGAAACGGAGACTAAAGGATTTCCAAGCAAATTTCTACTCTGATCTTTTCATCTTTCAAAGAAAACCCGCTGAGCTACCTCACACATCAATCAGCAAAGAACACACGCAGAGCTACCAAACAAATCAAGCAAGCATAAAGAAACGAAAACACAAAAGCTTCAAAACATCCATAATTACTTTTAATCCATACCGCTGACATGCAAGCAAACAACAAAATATTACAGTATGAATGAAAAGACCGAGTCTTCATTGACCATAATTTAACAAGATTTCGAGTAAAAAAATAAATATATATGGGCAGCAAATAAATCCCACCAAACGTCTACATTACACAGAAATTTTAAATTAGGACATTCAAGGCACTCTCAACATGACCCAACTTCGAAGTAAGATTAGCCCTACCTTAAACACGAGATCCCGGACAAGGATGAGCCAACAATAGCAGTGGAGCATAGATGGGTAAAACCAACCAACACTGACGTTTAAGACATACCTCAAGAACCCAGGACGGCCTTCAACTACACAAGACATAACAAACGCTTTACGATCTTAGGCGAGGCTTTCAACATTTTTACATTCACGAAATTTCTGAGGCAGCAGTCAAACAATGAGAAAATTTACTTGCATGAAGGAATGCAAGCACCACTTATGGTACACGAGCTCACTTCGTACAATCGATGTTTAAGCAACGATTGCTGGGGAAACTAAGTAAGACAACCCACAAACTCGGATCAACGCATAGGTTGGGAAAGGGCACAATATATGTGCACATGGGTAAAACAGTGGAAAACTTACTCAACTGACAACTTTTCATAGCCTCCTATAACTGAAGTTAAATGCAGCAACCCAATAAGTATTTCAACATGCGGAAGCCTGCAAACTGGTAATACTATCCACAATTGCGTCACACTAAAAGACCTATAAAAATATCCATATATTTTTGTCTGTAAAGGCCAGCAACTAAATTGGCGATGGAATTATCAGCATATAATGAATTCGTATCTGCGCAGACATATTAGAAAGTATGACAAACTAGTGCCAGTACATGAGAAACAACAAAAAGAGAGATAGAGATTAGAAGATTAGCCAAAAGATGAGAGAGAGAGATCATGAGACCAAGGAAGAAGAGGGTAAGAGGTAATTAAGATACAACACAAAAACATGTTGATTAATCTACACATACAAGAATCTTGCAAAAAGAGCACCACCAATTTGAAGGGACATGCAACCAAAATAGGGTACAAACCATAGTGAGTTAAAACAGAAAGGAATGGCACATATCATATGTGTATGAGCCCCTGAAGTCATATAGGGATAAGATAAACGTCTGAAGGCAAAAACAAGCCTGCTAGAAAGTAAGCGCACAAACAGGGTACAATAGACACACAGCGAGTGAGAAAGGGAGACCCAGACAGACAGACTGGTGAAGAAAGAAACAACAAAAAAAATTAAAATCCTTAAAGATTTAAAAAACACACAGCTACTTTTGCAATTGCCTCTTCAAATCATAGTGCATTAAGTTGCACATGCTCCACTTAATGCCAATGGAAATCAACACTGCAAACATACCATGATAAGAGCCACACAACAAAATGGTGCACCTTTGAGATGTAGCAATTCCTTTCTGCCTTAAAACAATATCTCAACAGAGAACATCATTTGGATGAAATAAATATTGAACACCACCTCCGGTTCGCCAATGCTACCCTTAAGTTGAACTCTGGGGAGAAATTCTCCAACTGCAAGTCAATGAAAAGATGCAGAAGCATACTAAGGGCCATAGTCTGGCAAAGTAGCTACCACTGGCAAATATGGTTCCAGATTTTACTAACAGCAGCATATGCATAACATCAGCTTATATTACAGATCAACCAGTCATCAACAGTCAATAATCAGAATGACCCAAAGAGATGGTAAAGTACAGCTTCCATTACATGTGAAACACAAGGAATTAAAAGGTAAATCCAAAATGCATCCGACTATAAGTCAAACTCACAGGAAATTAGACACAATCAAATCAAAATCAATTTTAGTCCTGCTGCTTTTGCAAAACTAATTTCTGGTTGAAGTAATCCAAATTGCTAGAGAAGACAGACAAGCAGTTCAAAATATGTCAGTTGTTAAGCAAAAAAGTTCAAAATATGTTACTTGCTTCACCAGGCTGGAGCCGGATGGGATCTCAGAAAACTCCTGCTTTACATTTCCACTCTTTAAACACTCAGCTGCAAAAACCCACTAAGGGACTCAAAATAGGATATGCCATAAGCATAGATCTCTAAAAAGCATTTTTTTGGGGGGCATGTTCTGATACACTATGTACTCAACTACACAACCCAATAACGACCGCAAAACGTAAATCATAAATTACTCTCAATCCACCAGAACATACTCTTCCGCAGCAGTTGGTTCTCCCGATCTCTTCCCACCCTTCCGCTTGTTTTTGGAAACTTTGCTTCTCACAACTGCCATTTTAACATCAGACTGCACAAAGCCCGAGGATGGGCCGTCAGCAAACTCACAATCCTGTCTTAACTCTTTACCCTCAGCAAAAACAAACATGGGGTATTCTGTTTTCTGTAATGGAGGCTTCAGGACAGCTGCGGCGTCCTTACAAAATTTGTTGAAATCTACTTCAGAACGACAGTAGAATCCTATAGTGCATGATGGATCCATTCGCTTAAAGGACATCTTGCGGGGATACTGGCAGTGAAATGATTCAACTGGAAAGTCTCTGTGGGTCATGTCAACTTTGTCCTGTAGATAGTGGGGATCCAAGTGAATAACCTTATTGTCCTGAAAACCCACAAAGTACAACGAATGCTTAGGACGTCCGCCTATTATGCCTACACAAGAATCCAATGTCAAAAGTGATTTAAGACAAGGAATGTAAATAGTGTTTAGTCCATCACTACCAAGTCGTAAAGGAACAAGTATGAGGACAGCTCTCCAGACATTGTCACCACAGGGTTGAGTGCTGCAGTTCTTACATAGAGTGCATAAATCCTTGACATCCTCTTTATAGATGGTTGAGTCTTGAGCAACATAAACACGAAAGGTTTCCAATGCCGGGTGGCTGGCATTTTGAACAGCATAATTCAAAACATATGCAACCGAAGCTGGACCGTACCAGTCACCAGGCTTTTTGCCACACTTCTCTCCATATCGCACCAGTTCATGGAGAGAGAATGGGCTATGGTCACTATCCTCATCATTAAAGAAACGAATAATCATCCTGTAAATGTAATTTTTCTCATAGGATGTAATTCGCTCTGACTTTCTCCAGCCATTTCTAAGCATATGCACAAGAACAGCATTGGCTAGAAGCATTTGGCCAGTTCTTAGCATACAACCCCATCCACCATCAGATGTCAACGTGGAACCAGATAGCTGACTAAAATGCTTGCGATATGTTAGCCAAATAAGTGAGGAAAAGTCTTCAAAAAACTGGTCCAAATTAAGAATACGGAACCGCTCATCAACATCTAGGTAGGTACTGGACTCCTCAAAATTTCTGCTATGATAACAACGACCAAGAAACCATATAGGTGATGTATCACTGAACGTTGGCTTGTATTGCACGTTAAACCCATATTTGATGTTGGTCCATGCTGACATAAACCTTTTTTTAATCTTCTCAGCATCAAAAAAATCATCTTCCTCCTCCTCTTCACTGCATTCGTCATCTGAGTTTATATGTAGCTTGATTAACTTACGTTGGAAGATGGTTCCTGTAGCGTCTTGATTATGCTCAAAACCATGAGCTGCAACAGCCATTATCTTATGTCTGCCAAACAGAATACAAGAAGAAAATCTAGGAGCCAAACATCTACATGTAAATTTGTCTCAGGCAGCTATTCTTACTACCTCTTCCTTATTTCATCTTTTTTTTTTTTTTGCTTCTTATTCTTACTGCTTACCAATGATGGGTAACTGTGAGGTCTTTACTGCTTCCCAAACATCCAGTCACCAAAGATTAATCCATGGCAGGTGATTAGAAGTGGTTCAAAGAATTACATTATATAAGTGGGGTCAAAGTATACATTAAAGTTATGTTGGGACAGCTATTAGGGTTTCCAAGCCAGTATAGGGCTTAAGTAAAACATTCAATTACTTCAACTAACAGCTCCAATCAATGCAACAATCTAGAACCAGAAGTTGAAACTCCAGAATTCAATGCTAAAACAGGTTGCACGCTGGCAAAACCTTAAAGACAAGAAACTATTTACATCTCAGATAACTCACTTGTGAATAACTTAGGATGACAAAACCATTTACAGGCAAGTAGCTTCTCAAAACAAAACAAAAAACACTTATTAAGGAATTCAGTCTCCTGTTTAGACGGCATGCTACCTAAACCTCGTTACTCACTCGCGCTTCCTGAGCATAGCATGACTTGCCTGAACGGCAATAACGCTGGCCCGATGCTTATGGTATGCAACAAACAAAACTTGCCATGGTCCTTAATCCGTGAAACAACTCTCTTATTCCACATTGACCACCTTGTGGCCTCTCTTAACAACCACCAATCAACAGATCGTAAGCAGCTGCAACAATTTGCAGCTTAAGTTAAAACCTAGCCAAACAATACGACATATAAACATAAAGGAATTTCTCTCCAAGTTAACAAACATTGAGCCACGAACAAGTGGGACCGTTGGCCATGAATGGCTATTTTCCACAACCAGGAAACTCTGCAACAACACTATCACCCGTAGAAGGGTCGCCTGCACACTTGGGTAGAGGAAACCTTGTGACGCTCCTCAGTGAAATTCGAGCAAGTGCATAGTGTTCGTTCGCGATTCCTTGCATGGGCGCGTTCAGGCTACCAACCTGTACCTGGCATAAGGCTGTAACTCGAAAATCCACCCTTTCCCCAACCCCCTCAAAAACAAAAAATTCCCGAAATTCCCGATTCCGAAAATCTGGCTTACAAAGCCGTCCTACAAAGCCTAAAATATTGGCATGTTGCTTATGTAGAATAAATTCTTACACGGTGCATCAAGGTTCTCAAAAATCCTCAGCGGTGATTTTTAAGATTGGGAACTACTTTTGCGACTACGGTCCAGAGTATTTAAGAGAAAAGTTTTATGCGCAACAAAAAAGCGATCAACACATTTGAAAGAACCGCATATTAAAAGTTTTGACGTTTATTAGAGTGCTTGCCCATAACCTAAGAAATATCTGAATAATTAAAAAAAACATCAAACTAGCGAACCGACACAGTATATTAGGCTATGTATAAGGAGGTAGTAGTACGGTATGGAAATTCTTATTAAAGCCATGTTCTCAATTAGGACATTTTAGAAGTAATTCGTTATCCCGATTAAAGAGCAAGATGCGATCATTTGCTGATTGAAGAGCCATAGGAAAAAAGCCATACCCATGGCGTTAAATGAAAAGGTCAGTGGCCTTCTCGGAGAGCCATGCCAAAAATGTTAATGTGTACATCTAGACTAGAAGTGATTTAATTTTTGTGCTTTAGGGCTTATACTCATGGGCTTGTTTTATTAGCCATGGCGAATATATCTTGGAGGAAAACAGAGTGAGAAGGCGATTAAAGAGCGAGAATCGAAAAGAATGCGCCCCGCAGGGCTTTGATTCCCGCTATCCTTTGATGCCTGACTTCCAAATGCTCGACGCGTCTCGCATCAGTCACAAGGCAGGGAATCAAGCCTGTGCGGTTCTGCGTAACATAAAGCAGCCATTCCTCCAGCAGCTTGAGATCACGTACATCCTTGAACAGTCAAGCCTTGTGCCAAGCTTTATGACGGTTAAGACAATCATGGCTTCAGGACACAATCCTTGGGTAACAAGAGCACTCGGCAACTGAGGAAAAAATTCTCCATTATGAACGCATGTCAGAGTAGTTACAGATAGCCACAGCTTTGCATATTTTTTGGTACTACCGAATGGTAGCATTGCTCAACGCTTTTTTAAAACCGTATTGTGTATACCAAAAGACATGAAAGATTATGTCATCTTATTTGTAAAAGCTATGTCCAACGCATGAAAGCAGAACAGTGGGTTATTGGCTTTTTGCATGCGCGTGTCATGTAATTCGCAAGTATAATCACCATCGGACTTGAATACATCTGCGCTAAAATTTGTGCGTTATAATTGGAGATGCTGAAACCCATTTCCAATTACCCTTTGTAGTATCCCTAGTTTGAAATTTTGCATTTTTAAGCTCTAAGGACCTGAACGTATCACCAAGAATTCGTTGGGGAGAGATTGAGAGCGGACACGAGATGGAAATGCAGCCCTATCGCTTTCAAAGCTTTCCTGGTCTGCAATTTGAAGAAGGGAAGGACTTGAAGCAATATGTTCATCTTTATTCGGACGAACACTTTATAGAAGCTAGTGTAACCAAGCATTGTGTTCTTCATCGCAACAAACGGTTGAATCCTGAGTCCGGCGTGCACAATATGCTACGAAGTTTCACTTTAAGTCTTAACCTGAATACTATTGAGCTGTTATTCATGAAAATTCTTTCCTGCTTCACTTGCGTGCAAGCTAGTATCTATGGGCCACATAAAAAAATTGACAGGTGTGAAGTCACTCCGTAAGGAGGCCGGGCAGACTCTGTTTTGATTTGGAACCAACAGCAAGACGACAAGGCGGATCTTATCCACTTAAAACCACGAAAGCGTTCACTGGATGTACAGAAAGCGCTTGTCTAAATGGATAGAGTTTCCCGTGCGCCTGCCACCAGATGAGAAAAGCATGTATGCATTATCTGCCTTGGGTGCTAAGTATAGTTTCAGGGCTTTCAATGTCTCGGGATTTATCTTTAAAAAAAAATACTTAAAGCTCCATAGGTACTCGTCCCTCCGTCTGTCGGCACGTACCCCGCGCTCAGCGACCAACCAAGAAAGCCTCCACGCAGTGGTCGGTGGACAAGCAGGGTATGTGACAAATTTTTTTGTGGCTACCCTGCTTGGCGAATCTCCTAAGAAGATCTAATCAGCACAGTACGACTTCGACGTCCTCTGGGAAGGTCTTCACGCAGAGTGTCGCGTGGTAACAGGGGAAAGTGCAATGACAGTTTCACGATCGTTGGTATAGTTTCACGACCGATGACAGTTTCACAATCGTTGGCTCTTTAGCTCCTTGAGAGGCTCAATTAACATCCATGGACTGTCTTAATTTTCTGTCACTGGCCCACGCTCAGCCACGATTGTTTCTCCAACGTTGTCACTTCCCTCCCCGTGGACATCCCTGACTTCCTTTGGAAGCCGCTGATTATAGAGATAGAAAATTTACGTTAATTACTTTTTCACTTCTATCAAGGTTTTGGAACCAGACTATTGTGCTTGTAATTTCTTTACGTCGCATCATATTTTCTCAATGCGAACCCAGACTTTCTATAAATGTTATTTATGACATGGAGTGAACATGTCTGATAATAAAGTGTGGTTGATTTCAAGACTTCACCAAAGTCGGAAAAATCTTTTTTATTTTTCAGGAAGGTCTTGGCGATCTTGGTTACCATATTGCAGAGGGTCTGTGATCCTCAGCGCACAGCTATCTTTTGTCACCAATTAAATGTTAGTTTGCCCGTTTAGGGCTTTGAAGGATTGTTGCTAAATCTCAATGGGATTATAAGCTGAGAAGCAACTCGTGAGTCACGGATCTCTGGATTTCAAATCAGCTAAGCTACTTAAGGTGAGCTCCGACATTAAATCATTCTCTCGAATTATCTGCAGCACGTATTATTACTAGCACATCCAGTTAAGAAGCTCAAAGTTTCAAATGTGCCCTTTGCAATTCTTCCCCCTTCTTTTTTTTGAGGGCAAAAATTATGTTCTTTGACTGCGAAAGCCAAGCGTATCCCAAACAAACGACAGCAAACACGAGTAACCCACAATACTATGTCAAGTGCTAATTTACATGAGAATACATTTTCTGCCCCCAAGGCCAGTCGAAACCAAACACGAGCAACTTTTCGGCTGACACGCACGCTGCTGTTGCTAAGGCGATGAAGATTGAGCTCCGCTGCAGGAAGCCAAATGACAACAAAATACCACTTTGAGCAACCTGGCCTGAGCTTTCATTGCGTGAAAATACGTTTTATCATCTGCGAAGATGTGGTATAATTGTGAGCTTGTGCTATGAGGTTCTGGGGCGTGAGAAGAGGAACGTTTCCACCAAACCATACCGCTATAGCTCCGAAGTCAGAGAATATGCGTGGAGATTTTTGAAATCCAGATTTGATTATGAGTAGTTATTTAGTTTAGTTCCATTCGATGATTTTTTGGCATTTCAATGTTAATAATGTTTAGCATTTGCTAACTTAGCAAATGTTACTTATGTGGTTTGAGTATGGGTAAAAGGCACTTAATGAAATTTGTAAAGTTTTTTTTTTTAATTATGCCCTGAATATTTGAGAACCTAAAAACATTTTATCAGTCATGATAATTTAAGATTCTTAACTTGTGAAGTTTAAGATGTGGTGAGCCTTAATAAAGTTGATTGTGTGTGAGCAAGGCATAAGGTTCATATCTGTGCATAAGTATCATTGCTACGCTTCTCACCTGACATTTATGTGAAAATACTTTTTTTTTGAAAGTTTCAAAATATATAATCCTGATATTGTGCTTAAAATTGGTAGGTGCAAGTCAACTATTTCTGTCAGATAATCTAGAGCATTAGGCCTGTTAACTTGGTCAAGGGTTTTTGAGTTGAAGAGTTGGTAAACAAGTCCGTGATGGCTACCATGTCTAGCAGTAACACTAAGCCACCAAAGAATAAGTGGGGCACATTCTTGCAAGCAGTTGGAATTCACCAAAGCAGGTATAGTAATATTATCAGGTATACTGTGGTTTAGTGATGTGATCCAAACACTGTATTTTCTTATGTCATGAAAAAGCACCAGGTTTGTTGAATTACAAAGTTTATGCTGGCTTTGGAATACTTGCCTGACTAGGATATCACGTTTCATAGAGCAGCAGTCTACTGTGCATTTGTTTTCTGTTTTCTATTCTAATTTTCCATGGTTTCATTTTTAAAAATTTGTGATTCTGGTTTGGTTTACTATGAAGTGCTTGTCCTTGCTGCTCCAGGATCTCCATTTTAATTTGAAGTCTAGAATACAATAAGTAATGGATTAGCTGTTGTTGAGGGCAGGAACATGTCGTGCAGTTCTGGTCCTATAAGTTCTCTTGAAACGATGGATGACCTAGAACCAGCAAATGACTGGCTAATTAAAGTAAACCTTGTGTCTATCAAACTTCCAAATTACAACACAGGTTTTGCAACTCAGCATCGAACGCTTATGATTAGGACAATATTGAAATATGGTACAATTCAGACCGATATAAATTATTTTTTTTATGAAGACGTCAGCATTGAGTAATCATTGCCACAGTAGATGAATTTCTGCCGTCGTAAAGTTTCGTCACTGAGGTGTACAAGGGAATCTGACTAGTAGCCAATTTTACTATCAAGTAGATTTGTTCTAAAGTTTCTATGACAAAATGTATATTACATCAAAACCAAAGGGACATATAGGCTATAAATTTATTGATACCACTTGAATACCTGCTGGAAAACCTGTTGTACATAGAAACACAACAAGGGTAAAAGAGATGAAATAA
Source organism: Craspedacusta sowerbii (assembly GCA_003687565.2). Classification (NCBI taxonomy): domain Eukaryota; kingdom Metazoa; phylum Cnidaria; class Hydrozoa; order Limnomedusae; family Olindiidae; genus Craspedacusta; species Craspedacusta sowerbii. The sequence goes on from QQSS02217948.1 coordinate 16,184, forward strand.
GATTTATGTAATCGCAGGGTCCTTCAGCCCTTTCCATGGCAAAGAGCAATGCTGCTTACATCACCTACAGTTTGCCTAGTAAAGAGATCAAGCCCTGCATACATGTTAGCAAACATGCATACTTATAGTTTAATTGGAGTGCCCATGCCTCATTTATTTGGGTTTTAAAAAAATGCAAACTCGGTTAAGAATGACAACAAATTAAAAAGTTTATTCTTTCTGCGTTTTTTTTTTATGGTAACATCTATTGATCAAGCATCAAATTTTGTAGTTTGCTACTACTTTTATACAAAGTAGTAATTTTAAGGAAAAAATAAGGACCCTCGACGGATAAATTTTCAAGGCAAAGAATGAAGCTATTAATTTTTGTGACGTTTAGGTCCTTTCCAGACTAAACGAACTAGAATACAAAAAAACCCGAAAAACAAAAACAAGCAGATCACACATCGCCAGAGTCACATCTTCGAAGTCGAGCTAAAACAGTCATCCAAGTTAGGCTGGCGGGTAATGCAGTTTTCGACGAAGTCAAACACAATCCGGTCAAATAAAGCTGACGGGTAGGTCAACTTTAGAAATGTTGTTCGCAAATGTTCGACTTCTTCGTTAAAGGCGGACCAATCGCTACTCAAACGATACGCTATTGACTTGATTTGTCGATAAGATCGGACGATTCGTTATTCCTTATAAGGATGAAAAGAGTGCGCGCAACCTAAAACACCGTCTAAATGATCTGGCATGCAAAGTACGGGTACCAATTCAGCCAATATTCGCGAGCAGAAAAATTCGCGAAAATTTTAGACCAAAGGAACTAAAGCCAAAGATTGTGAGTCAACAATGCGTTGTTTACAAATTTCAATGTGGCCAGTGCGATGCTGGCTCTATCGGCGTGATATCCCACCACCTGTTCCAACGCATCCAGAAACACAAGCAACGGTCGAGCTCACAACAACTGGCTACTCATCAATTGCCGATGGATTTCGATCTTCTCGCCCGCTTTACAACTCTGCGCAGGTGTCGCTCCAAATGGGAGTGTTTGCTAATTGAGAGCTTGATCATCGCGCACCATAAACTTGCCAACTAGCTTAACGTACAGTCAGACTCGATTAAGTTGAAGCTGTTTTAGCTCGAGTTCGAAGATGTGACTCTGGCGGTGCGTGCTCTGCTGGTTTTTGTTTTTCGTTTTTTTTTTTGTATTCTTGTTCGTTTAGTCTGAAGATGGTCCAAGAAAGGACCGAAACGTCACAAAAATTAATAGCTTTATTCTTTGCCTTGTAGTAATTTTAAATACAGGCAATGTTTTGAACATATATAATGTCATTTAGAGATTGTTCATTGCATAGGCCAACTGATAGCAGAGGTTAATAAAACTGTTAAAATACTTGCCTTGCCATGAAGATCAGTTAAACCTTCTCTCATTGCATTGAGATAGTAGTGTGGCGGACTCTAGCTATAAGGTTGATTGATGGTTATGGAGGAATAGCGTTTTTAGCATTGAGCATAAGCAGGTGTGTCAGTAAATATTTGTGCAATCCGCGACACTTGTTATTAAATTTTATATTTCCACCACACTTTTAGATCTATGGCAGACCCAATGCTGAGCCCATCCATTTGCTCGCCATCATCCTCTCTTCCGTCGCTTCTCTGGCATTCATTTGGGTTTGCTGTTAACATTATAGGAGTTTACTCTCATTGGATGTTTTACCATACAAGGTTTTATGATGACTTTGGTGGGCGCTTTCAGTATCTTACGTACATAGCCACGCATGTGTCCCTATTAGCCACGGGATTTTCTACCTTAGTTGATTTGGTTCAGCTTTTTACTGAGACTACCGATCAAATTCACGATGCTAGCAATAAGTCCAGGCGATCTGTGTTTCTTCTCATCCGTGACCAACTTATGACTCTCTATGTTTTCTGCACAGGTGTTTTTTCTGCGGTGATGTATGTTGTAATTGCTGTTGTTGATGTAGAAGGAATTCACCCGAAGGAAATCCAGTCTGTGATCCCATTGTATGGATGGTTTAACTTTTACATTCATATTTTTCCGTTTGTCTATAATATTTTGGCACTTTGCATTGTGAATTATCGCTACAAGCCAGTGACGGAAGATATAGTAAGCATTCTAATATCGTGTATCATGTACTGGATTTGGATAAGCATTGCCAGGTGGAAAAATGGTTCTTGGGCGTACGGATTCTTAGATAAATTGAGTGGGCTCCAGTTGGCCATGTTCATGTTTTTGTGCATGTATATGATGTGTGGAATATATCTTTGTGGAAGGAAAGTTTCCGTGTTCGTTTGGAGTAAGGAAAGAAGGATGAGATATTTGATTCATTCTAAGAGTGATTAAAACCTCGTGTTATAGCCAGCACCATCCTCGTCGTCTCTTCGCCACCAATGGCGCCATTTTTGCAGTTTTTAGTAGCATGATTTTACAAGTTAGAAAGCATTTGGTTGGCAACATTCAATATTCGTGCTTTCGTAGTTAGCGACGTACATGTCAGCATGTGGTAAGTTGGACAAGCTGTTCGTGTCTTCGAGCTTTGACACGAAGATTAGCTGTTATGTAAGAAAAAATCGAGTATGAACTGGCTTTCTGAGTATGCGACGACTGAGCATTCCCTCAGAATTCGTGCTTTTGTAGATACATGTGTTTCAGTCTATTTTCTTTTCGTTAGTTCAAAAGGACGTACTCGTTTCATAGAGTCAATACTTCCGGAGTTTATTATATCTTTATTTTTTTGCGCCTTTACTTTGGTTCTGGCTAAAGTTGCTGCATTGGCACCTGCCTGTCAAAGCTCATTTGATGTTCCAATCGTCATTGTGACTGCATTTGATAGTCAACTGCTTGAACGTGTTATTAAATGGTCAAAGTATCGCAAAGAAAGCAGTGACTCCTTTAAGGATATATCGCGTTAAAAATCTTGGCAAGATTTTTTTTAGCTTCCTTTATGGCTATTCTCTAATATGTGCCATGGCTTTGGAAATTTACTCCATTTTGTCCCATTTTGGAGGTATAAAAAGTAAGTGGATTTGTAGTTGGAATAAAGGTACTAGATAATGCGAGGATTGGAATTTTGAAGTGTAGCGCATTGGTATTAACTGTTAGATTATAAATTTATTTGATGAGAAGTACGTGCAAAGCCATATTTCTTAAGTATCTTTAGGCTGTTTAAGAATTTGGAGTGCTGTTAGGAAATCTGCCGCATTTACTGGTATGCTATTCCTTGGTAGTAAGAATATGAATGAAATTTATATTCTATATTGTATATATATATATTCGAGACTTTCTTGTAACTGAATTAGCTGCAAAGTTTTTGTCTTGTTCGATATCTGGCTATTGTCTCAGGTCTCATTTATTCGCTTTGCTATACATGGAACGGTGCGGATTTGAAGGAATGTTCATTTATGTAGATTTGTGTCTTAATGGCGCTATTTTATTAACACGAATCGAATTAAGTCAGACTTATATGCCTCACAATTGGTATCCTTTGTTGAAGAAAGTCTGCCTGCCTGCGAGTTTATAGACTATGGTAGACGAAGCAGAGAGGATTGCAAGGCGCTTTATATAAATGATTTCGTTGGACGAACGTTCGATAATTTCCTTTGATTATAAGCCGTTTTGTAATTTTGAAGCTTGATCTGTATGAACTCGAAGGAGCTTATTTGATAGGGTTATTCATGTATTTAGGCATTGCCTTATTGTTCTGAACATTTTGTTACGATAATTGCTTTAGTACATCAGCTTAGTTGGTTTTATTTGTAAAGTTTAACTGCTACTGCCTGCAGTTAAATCAAGGCCATCGATATTTTGTGTTCTTGCAGCATATATTGTAAGCTTCAGATTTTTTCTCTATAACGTTTTTCAGTTCCTTCTTGCTTTCTTTGTATGACTAAATTTATTTGCCGTGTAGAAGGTTCTTGTACTTTACATGATAAGTCTGGCGACCAAGGATGGGCATTCCCCCTATAGAACGAGATTCAGTTCTCTTCTGGTCGGTAAAATGGCGTAGTGTAATTTCGCTACAGAAGAGAAATCCTCACTAAGCGTCAATTCACTGAAAGTCTGCAAATTGCCGTGTTCAGATGTAGGACTTCGCCTCCATGCAATCAAAAAATTGTTGAGTGTTTACCTAACCCCATCTTGATTTCTTTTTTCTATGTTAAGTTCCTAGCAGTTCTAAAATATTTGGAATCGTGCTATATATTTTTTGTTGTTGATTCTTTTCAAATTGTTATTTTGTCCGGAAGAGTAAATGGCTTTACTCGGCAAGAGAACATGCTTTCTTATGTCTGACATAGATGTCAAAACTAATGGAATTCGCACGTTTATGTCATCGGTAATGTCATGAAAGCGGCTTCGGTGTGCCGGTACCTTGGCTTCAAGAACAATAGCAACAAAAAATTTAGTGTCCCCAGAAATTCAATTTACAAGGAAATTCAGTAATAGTAAGCAACTCTAAAGGAAAACAGTGTAATAATTGCATTTTCTCAAGATGGAGACAACTTTCATAGCCTCCTGGGCTAATCGAATCTAAGTATTTTCCCAGATAGCTAGCTCAGAGAATGCGAACGTGCACTGACGTAGAGTGCAGCGAATAAGAGCTAGCCATGCAACTGCGCGTCTTAGTGCCAACTTCATCATGAATCCGAATCCTCGCGCCTTTTCTACGTGTTGTCAAGGCTTGAAATACAGGAGAGTCGAACTAATCAAATATAAGTCAGCAGATGAAAGACATGGATCAGAACGCAATGTCGAAATAAGGCCCAGCGTCTAGCATGAAGCAAGTCGATTCAAATAGTAGGACAGCATTTTCAAGGAAAAGATAACACCAAACCTTCGTTAAAACATCAAACAGCGCATATACTTGTCTTTGATGCTCCAGCACCAACAAATCATTCAATCGATCACCTGGTACACTCAATAGAATAGCGAGAACGTGTAAGGGAAACCAAAAGTTATGAAATATGTAGGCGCATCCCAATTTAGGCATACGCGGCAACCAATGACGCTGTAATTCTCTTTCTAAACATCGATTTTGAATTAGAAATGTTTATGTTGATGTGGTGTAAGCGGTTGTTTAGTTCAGCGCTAAACTGCTGCTCAACTAGTAAGAGACCTTGCAAGCAACGTTTGCCTGGCTTCTAAGGACCTAGCTTGCAAAAGTGCCGGAGGTGGTCGTTCCGATTTCCACTACATATACCAGTGTTTCTTTTCTATGCTCGTCAAACTCCACACAGCAAGGGACGCGTTTGGCGGGTTTTTATTTTGCAGCATGAATTCGCACGGATCACCGCCTCAGGCCTTGCTTTCGTGTACTGGTGAAGAACGTTGTTTCAAGACTGAGCATAAAAAAGTCTTGGAAAGTCTGTTCGTTTTGTTTTTAGAAGTCGAGCCTTGCGGCGATATTTGACAGTGCGTCAATAACAACAACAAAAAAAGGATCTCGTCTTTCTGCTCTCAGTCGTAACCTCTTGTATTGGATACGTATGGTATGAGTTCTTGTCGATTATGTAACTGCGTGGCTATTTCTATGCGGGGTGGGTGAGCAGAGCTCACGTGGGTTGCTTGCCAGCCCTTTCCACTCGTTTCAGGTTTGTTTGAAATGTATGCGTGTTTTCTTTATATCGTTACGCCTACATTGACCTATAAAGAAAGAAAACTTAAGAAAACCTTACGTTTAAGCTCTTAAAGTTATATAAATGAATAAATTGCCTGCATTAGCTCGAACAATTAAGCAAAGTAAAGAATATTTTCTAGAGTCGCTAGGCGAGCCATGAAACTCTAGGAGAGTCAGCCACCCTAAAGCTTATTACCTTCCTTGAGGTTAACGCAAAATGTTCAAGTTTGTACTACAAACGCGCTCCCCGAAATGCAAATTTCGTCCTGACTGTATTATGGATCTTGCTCAGCCATCGCAGGTGCCAGATGATCGCAGATTATCTGCCATCGCTGTTGAGGGTGCTAACAGCAGGCTGCTATGTAGTCTTAATGTTATGTCTTTCCGGTAATTGTTTCCCATGTACACTGTGAGGCCTTTCCCCAATTTCCTTCCCCCCCCCCCCCTTTTCTCCCATTTCCATTGTAAAGTCGCTGTTCCTGTTCAGTCGCATGGCCGGTATCTGAACAGAAATTTCATATCGGTCAATAGCCCACTGCACGTATTGAACAAGTGTTGATTTTCAAACGCCTGCACAAAAATGCGAATCACCTAAGGAAATCCTCCTATTCATGTCAGCTTTGTTGCAAAAAGATCTGCTTGCCACCTGTCCAGTCACCTAACTTTGCGCTCGTCGTTAACATTGAGTATCGAAAGGTTTCATGTGACGAAGTCAAAGGACACGCAATCAAATTCGCTAGTCACTACGCTCTCCTTCGGGGCTGATTACACAGAATGAAAAAAAAAATTTTTCGGGGGATATCTTGGTATCTGATATTCATTCTAAGATAAGTAAAGCATGCTGATTCATAATTTGAAAACCATATCACCCACCGTTTTTGAGATATCTAACATCAAACAGGTCGGTCTTTAACACTGTATTAAGGCATACAATTCATAGGAGTCACTTCACACAAGCTACACAGTAGCATCGGCTTAATGGAAAACACATCTTTAATGAACATACGCAATGTAATTAGATTGTCGGTTTAAATTTCTTTGTGTTTGACTTGCGTTTATGCTGAGCGCTTTCCG
>QQSS02217949.1:0-10956 GCA_003687565.2 Craspedacusta sowerbii
TCTTCTACGTACTTCTTTATCAAATGTGCGTGTCTTTCGTTTGTTACAGCCAAAGCAAAACACTGGGTACCTCGTCTACCCATCTCCTATACTAAAGCAAGAACAAAAAAGAGTCCCAACACGATGGTGGCGCTCGCTTCAAAATTCTTACTGCGAAAACAATAAGATGCCCAATCCAGTTACATAAATAGATAAGTGGATGCGACCTACACATACATACATTAAAAAAAATGTGGAAATTATATAAAACATGGAAAAGAGTACGAAACGCCAGCTTTTCCAATATTTTCTAGAAGACTCTTACATTGCTACAAACGTATCCATGCTCATAACATTTGCTGCGGAATTAGCAAGCCAACTATCAACAATTACTTGGCCACAAAACGTAACGCAAACTGCAATTTAAAAAATCAGGCACAAAATTTCCATAGGTAAGCCCGAATTTGTGCTTAAAAAGAAGCATCGAAAAGACATGAACCAGCTTGAATTGATGCTAGAACATTGATATGTATTTGAGGGGCCCGAGATACAACTATCTGTAATACTTTGCGGCAAATAATTGAGAAGTCGCGCTACTCATGCCAGGTGAGCCGGCATCGGACATGTCTACGTTATGACTAGACATCACTTAATTTGCAACTTTTGCTACATGCTCTGAAGTAAATGCGCCCTTAAATTGTTAGCACCATTTTGGTAATTGTAATCTAAATAATTTGTTTGAAAGCAGTAACGGGAGTGAGCTGTGCAGATTATCAGAAATGGGGCAGGTTACGTTCCGCTTGCTGCGTCATGGAATTTATAAAAGGTTTGGCTATCATGGGATGCAAGGGGGATGTTCTAGAACTCGGTTGTTAAATAAACTGCTGGGGATTTTGATAAGCGATATATTATTATATCTGCTGATTCCCTTTGCGATTATATAATCGTGCATAATCACCCATTGCATTGGCAACTCTCGCAATTTCGAATATTTTGAAATTAAATTAAGTATTTGTCGAAAAACTTTGAAGGGAAAGAGATTTTTTAAATTTCTTTAAATGGGACCGTTCGGCCTTTTTTTATTGTCTGCTTTAAAGGAGTTTATTCATTGAAAGCAACGTTTCATTGTTTTGTTCACTCAATACAAGAAAGAGCTGATTTTAAAGTTTATATCACTTTTAACTTAGCACTGAAGACTTTTTTTGAGGACGTTGTTAACATCGTCGTTTATATAAGATGCCTTTTCTAATCAGGTCATGATTGAGAGGATGCTTTTGAGGTCTTCTTTCTACATTTTAGGAGAATTAGCAACCACTACTTCTTGAGAAACACCGAAAGTTAATGATTCCTTTTTCAAAAGAGATGCGGCCAAGTTGCATTTTGCCAAACTGATCTAACGACTCGAAACGCAGGCCTCAGTCCCAAAGCCAGGCAGACAACTTGCAGTTCTGCTTTATATGTCAAATTACCTCTAAAGCATGTCATGTGGTAACATCAAAAGCAGCGTGAAATTTTATTGTAGAAAAAAATTTGCCTTGGTGCCTCATGGTTCTCCAAATAAGTAAAGAACAATTGTGTCATCGGAAAGGTTTAACTGTTGGGAGCACTAATGGAAAGGAAAATGTCAATGTGAGACAGCTTCTTTTCCTGATTACAAACAATAGTCGTGTCGTGGGTACATCTGCTATCATGCAATTCAACTCAAATTTGTAACTATGAGAAATGTCTCTCACCAACGACCTGCGTATGGTCGTATCCGCTGAAGGAATCGCGAAATGCGCCCAAGAAACATGTAGAACATCAAGAGGAAACATTCTGAATAGTATGTATTATGTCGCATACCAGGAAGCTTGTGATCACTAAAAAAAAAACAAAAAAAAACAAAAACTATAACAGAGATTGCATTTAGCTCTTCCAAAGCTGGTCTGGAATGCGACAGTATATGATCGCACTTAATTAGAAATTCACCTGAAGTGGTTGCAACGTTTTACAACAGTTTGCACCGTTGGATTTGGGAAACGGACGAGCAGTGCAATACTTCTCTTGGATATCGTTGCTGCAGGTTTCTTTAGGAATAATAGTAAAAGCAAAGCAAAGTTCCGCAAGTCAGTCAAGAAGTGCAAGGTGTCAAAAATGACACTAAGTACCTCGTGATTCCTGGCAAGTGCAGTACAGAGAAATGGGATAAAGAAAGCCTTAGGACCAATCAAACCATTGAAGCCAGTCCTTATGATCTGAGAACGTATTCTAAAACAATTTTGACGAAGTCATCATTGAAAATTAAATATCTTGTGTCGCATCTACCAAGATGCTGATAAGGGTATGGAAGATTTTGTGAGCTTTTTCGTGATAAAAAATGATCTTGTTTGGGCAGTGAATTAACTAACTTCATAGGAGATTCTGATAATTACCATCGCATCGCTAGTAGTGACTTTAACCGAGGCGCACCAGTTACAATACCTTCCAGACGCAAATTCTACAAAATTGTCGAGTGTCGCATTGCTCTATCATCATAATACATACTCATCGATAATACATTAGGAAGCAATTTGAGCAGCAAGTTCTTTGGTACTCATGTTTTGTGACGCATGTTACGTAACTTGTCAGTGTTCCGATTTAAGCTACTACCATGAAAGCACTCCATGCAAGATGAGGAAGGTCATAACAAGACATTAAAGAGGAAGAATTCCTAGAACAGTACGCAAAGATCGCCTAGAGTAAGGACTCAACCATTCGAAATCCAGATATCCTAGTGTCCAGCTTTTCAAGAAAACTTTAAGACGTTCTTAGCTGGGACGCGGCAGAGGAATAGGCCCTAGGAAATACATACTATCCGTGCACTGGCGAAATGACGAAGATGAAGACATCGAAGCAATGACGCGCAAGTCACTTCGACATCTAGACTAGGGATTTAATTAATCACTTCCAAGAAGCAGAAATTCGTTCGATACATTCAGTTAAAGTTTCGAGAAATGCCTTAAACAGCCGCAGTCTTAAAGTTCTTAGCAGTGGCCCTTGCAAAGGCCCGGTTTGTACATATTATAGGAGGTACATGATTATAGATACTAACAATATATTTGCGCACGAGTTAGGAATTTACCTTTGATAAAACACCTAGGACATTGATGATATACAATGATATAATTTTTTTTCCTTAGCAATGCTCAACTAGATTCTATAATCAGTTATAGGCAGTGATTACTTAGCGCTTGGGAAAGGCCTTAGCGAGCGACTGCTCTAGGTCACAACTTAATCGATTATGAAGCAGAGTGGACAGCAACAATTTATGTACACGGAGTTTTTTTTAGGGGTTATTATCCCGAAACTTTGACTTTATTGAAGCAGAGATTCACTTACACGCATTCAAGGGAAATAAACTCGGCTTCTTTCATGAAATTCGCATTTCAGCATAAGCTTAAGAAGAAGTTTAAAAAACAGTTCTGGAGACTAGTCGAACTGAGCACATGCCATCACAATAAAATTGATACATTAAAGTGCTAGCTATATCAGTTCTGCAAATTACAAACATAAGATGTTCGCTTTTCAAATTATCTACACGTGGCGTTTGAGCATGAATAAATACTTTACGAGTAAGCAGATATTTTGTCTTGGGTTTCGTGTTTGCTTATATAAACTGAATCACACCATTCTTTTAAAGATAGTAATAGAAGTAGACGTTCATATCATTCGATAATTTTATAAAGCAGAACAATGCGTTGGATGTGCACATCGGAGCAAGATTTTGTGCCTCAGTGCGTTCAAGAATTATTAATGAAATTTAACAGGCATTACAAAGTGCAGTCTTCGCAGTCTCTATTTCACAAATATTCTCCATACACCTTTAGTATCAGACGTATACCTGTCGTCGCAATAATACGGAAGTCCCCTCTGAGGGAACCAAACGCTAGGGAATTCCCAATGCAGTTGATCCCAAACGAAGAACGGAATCACCCACATTGTTTTATTGAAATTATTCGCGAATTCACGAAAACCCCATTTTGACTCATGCCAATCGTTGCAGCGTCGAGAAATTCTTAAGTTGTCACCTGGCGGACGGACGAAAGTTCCGCAACTGCTTGGTTGCGACCAGTAGCTCGTGTAACCCAGCAGCCAACTAATTACCATTGGGCTTTGAGTAGCAATATCGATAGTGCGACCGTGGTTTTTCGAGCAGACGAATCGAAGCTGAGTAAAGTTGGTTCCTTCATACAAAGTTCTCAGTCCTGCTTGAGAAAGAGCAAATTTTCCTGAAGTAACTTGTTCTAGCTTGCCAATGTCATCAGATTCGGCATCTTCCAGTTTAAAGTTTCCGTGCTTGCTGGTATTCAATCTTGCAACTTCAAGCCAGCCATCTGAAAAATGTAAGTATTTACGCACAGAGTCAGCACAAAATAAGACTTTTAGAAAGATACTATTGGCACTATTGGTATACGAAGAGAATTGCTGCATTCCAAAAATGAATGTAAATCTATATTGGGCGTAGAATAGTTTTGCTTTTAAGAATACATCAAACTACCTGGCCAATGTTTCAGCTTCTACTGTAAAGAAATCTTTCCAAGGATGAGTGTTAAATTAACTTCTTATCAACATATTCCCTAATAGCATGAATGATGGTATCGAGGAATTGGTTACGAATAAAGACAAATCTGATTATGCTAAACCAGCAGGCAAATCTACACTGTTGATTCCAAATACATTGAATAAGCTTCGAACAGCACAAAATTTGCAACATGTGCGCATTTGAGCCAGACCCAGAAACGCCCATTTTTTTTCACTGACCGACTCGAGCTATTTCAATAATGAAAACTAATATTAAAATGCCCTTCTTGAAAAATCTGTAATAATGTTCCTACAGTAAGTTCAAAACTAGAGTCGACACTTGCAATATTAGACCAAGAATTAAGATTTGCATGTATAGGCTAAAATGGAGTTTGAATACACGAGTTGTATTAAGTCTATGGTTAGCGTCTTTGGATGTACGTAACGCGTAATCCATCTAAGCTAGCCTTTCCGTTTCATTTGAACTGTTATAGCAGATTTATTTAATTATGCGCACGGCTACCAGGACCACAACCTCTGCGTTGCTTATGTTCCTATTTGTCTACCAGAGATGTTTCAAATAATCCTTACAAGCTTGAAATTCCCCGTCGAATTTGCAACTCTTGTACAAATCGTTCGTGTCACGTCCGTTCATCTTCTGTTCGCACCAGCACTTTGTACCAGTAGCAACATCGACGGTTGCGCCATCAAATCTTTTCTGAGAGCAACGAGAAATGCAGTCTTCCGGCTTCGAATATGTCCCGACCTGTCTAACGTCATCGCCTCCAATACCATCACCAAAATCAAAGATGCAACCTTGATTAAAGCAAAATTACAGTGAAATTGAATTGTCTCTTCTTCATGTAGGTCTAGTCTTAGCCACACATTCTTCACTATAGTCAATACAGTCATAAAATTTAACACCATAGACGATTTCAATACTTCATATTTTAGTACAAGCGAAGTAGGCAATTAAATACACTAAATCATAAATTGACTTGCCACCTATCTTAAAGGGTGCGGCATTTTTGGTGCGTTAAAGGTCTTAAAGGGTGCTGCATTTTTAGAAAGCAAGTTAGATTGCGCAGTGATGCAAAATCATACGACATTGTAGACTAACGACGACCAGAACACTTGACGATCAAGGATGAGATTCAAGATTCAAGATTCAACATTTATTTTCGCACGTAGAAATCCCATGTAAAAATGCAGAAATCAACAATACGTAATCAAATAAAATAACAACATTCCACACGTGAAGGAGGACTACCCTCTCGCAAAGCGAATCGGATTGGAGGAGTCCCGTCAAGATGTGAAGTCGTAATCCAACTATGGATCGCTTGCTAAGTCATGAGCTGTTTAGAGAAGACAAAACTTCTGATGTGTTGATATTTATGAGTACAGTCTACTAGGGTGGCAGCTAAGGTCCCATCTAAGCACAATTTGGTTCGCAGTGGCTATTAATGCATTCAAGTACCAGGCAATCAAGCATGGTTGATGTCTTCAATTAAGCTACTTTTGCTGAACAACCTCTCATGCATGCATGGAACACCCGCTTTATGCGGGGTTCTTGTAGAAGCAAATCAATTCCTTAATAAACAGTTGTGTCCATATTCAAACCGACGCGACTAATATTATTATATCCAATCTGGACAACTTTGCAGTGATGGCATAATGAAGACTTGAAGAAATGTAAACACTTCATCCATGATCTATTTCTGTTGCTTACAATAAAAAACGACGCAGCATTGAAAGTTTCAATCGTTCTTGTGCTTTCTGTGGTCTGTTCAAATTTTCAGAACGGTGTTCTAGCGATGGGCACGGGGAAAAAAATTAATTAATAACGAAACACTCATCGTTTTGCGTCATAACGTGGCTGGCGCTTAAGCAAATGAAATTCAATGCGATTGCTAATGGGAGAAGTGCTAAGGTATTCAGAGCTCGAGGCTAGGTCAAGACTACAGTTAAGCTGGATTATGAACACACCATGTTTCATATTGCATGATCTTCAATTCTTCGCCATTAACTAGTTTGCATCATGGGTCTCGTTGGCGTATATGCAATCAGGTTTTTGCTTGCTACTTTTAGAGGAATTATCAATCTCTCGCTTTGCTAATAATAGTTCATGTGACAAAACTACTTACTTGGTGGCACTAGTTCCATCTGACATAATGCTTTGACGCCGTGAGTGCTGTTTGCTTGGACTGAATAAACTCCCGATTCCAGCGCGGGGGAGGTCTTCTTCAGTTTGTTGCAAGAGTAATATGGTGTTCTCGAAGCTGACCCTAATATGACAACGCAAGAGCGTGGCATTTTATGACGCTTGGTGGCTTGATATGTCGTCCAATAACTTTTATCATGCTAATGTATTTTATAAACCAGCATTTCTCTCGATCATTTAGCCGCAGAAACATTAAACAATGGATGTATTATTGAGGTCGATCAATGCCTTGCAAGTACACTACTAAACACCTGTTATAGTTTGATTGAAAACGGGCAATCATCGAGACTAATATAAACCTCTTTTTTTTGGCTTGTTACAACGTGAAATAATGTGCGATCCGAGAAAGTAGAGATAAATGCTTATGGTTTTGTTTAGTCCGAGATAAAATACTCTTACTCTTTTATTTCATCTAGCTTGGCGAATGCAAATGCAGTTTCCAAGGTAAATCATAAAACAAAGAGTTTCAGGTGTAAGAATCAAACTTACTTGCGCGATCGTTGAATGCGTAGTGGCTGCTAAGATTGGAAATCTCCAAACCCTTCATTGACACAACATCTGTGTAGTTATACCTTGTGGCATGGCAGAGCTATTCTCTCGCTTTCGACTTTACGACGTTGAACGACAGACAGTAGCTTAGACCCAAGTACAAGGCCACGCACTCTTGAATTGTCGCCACAAGTTTTGTCTACCCAGCTTCATCTGCGAATACAACAATGCCTTCGCGCTCAGATATCATAGCTCGTTTTAAAACCTGCCAAACATTTAAGAACAAGCCCTAAAGAAAACCAGAAGTAACTTTTTGGTCTAGCTTATCTTCTGGCGTGCTTTTGTCCCTTATTGTTTCGTTTGCCTGTTATTTTCGTAGATCTTTTGTGCAGTTAAATATTCTTGAGCCCGTCGCTCGTGAAGTATTTAAGAAGGATTCGCAGACTTTGTAGAGGACCTAGAACAGTTGTTTAGATCTCCACAACAGCTGGCTAAGAGTTTATCGACCTTGAAAAAAATAACGTGAGAAGCTTATTTAGACATGGACAAGGGCGTTGGATAAATGTTGAGAACTCGACTCGATGTCCAGCTTTCATAGGTATTTAAATAGATCCTGGTTATAAGCACTTACCTCGAACGCGTATTCCTTGGATCTCAATCATGTCAAGTACATTGAAGTCGGGAGAGAAAAAGGAGTTTCTTCCCGAGTGCGCTATCGCCAAACACGTCAACACCCAGAATAGATGAAAGCACTTGGTCATTTCATTAAAAAAAAAAAAAATAAAAAAAAAAAATAATTAGAAAGTTGACATTCACGCTTAAGTGCCAGAGTATCTTTGAACTGGCTTGCTTATTTGCCCCATCTGTGCAGCCGGCATGTTACTTCTAAAAATCGCTCTTTTCTCAGGATCTCTCTGCTATGTCCATAACTCACACTCGGTAATAATGAGTTTCATTATTGCCTCTGCTGTTGACCTTCAACGGAGCGTAATGAATTTCTTTTTGAACAACAGCAGTTCTTGCTATGCAGTTTCTATGCTTTGCTCTCGAATGCCACCACAAGTTACGTGGAAACATTCTTACGTTCATTTGACAAATGCTCTGTTGAACAATGAGTTCTAATTACATAATTTATGCGATGGGTACTAGTCGACGAAGAAACTAATACCCATTGACATGGTACGGCGCCATTACCAAAATAAATTCTTGCTAGGTCGCGGCCATATCTAATCCTTTGCAGTTTGCTAAATATTTATTTAGCTTAATCTTGGGTCTTAGATAGCAGAGTCAATAGGCCGGGAATGGCAATATCTTTGACCATTATTTGTGTTACCTATCCAGCTATTTTGCCGGCTTCCCGACTGCACAGGCTGATCTGATAATTGCGCCCACAACTAAAAGCTGCACCTTTATTTTTGCCAAATTTTGCTACGTGCCCGGACTTTAAACATACAAGGCAACTGCCTAATTTTCTATGGTGAGCCTTTCGTGAGCACGGTTCAGTTAAAAATGTTTACGTGGCATGACCATGCCTACCCTTGCAAAGCAAACAACATTCATTCATTCAGTTCTAATTACATAATTTATGCGATGGTTACTAGTCGACGAAGAAAATAATACCCATTGGCATTGTACGGTGCCCTTACTAAAATATATTCTTGCTAGGTCGCGGCCATATCTAATCCTTTGCAGTTGGCTAATGTAACATATGACGACAATTCTACCCTCTCTATTTAACGCACACGCACAGACTTGCGCAGCTTATCTTAGGAAATAGTCACCTAGACTTCCTTACAACGCGACCTTAGATGCACCTAATCGTCCAAGAACTAGGATCATACAGTGCTAGGACTTACTTAAAAGTTCACTGGGGGTAGCGCGCCCTACTTCGACACGGGAAGACAACTGGTTCAACCAAATAAAATTATCTATAAATATCCCTTACTCGTTCTTCTTCGCCTCTTCTTCCCCTCCGAAGCCAGCACCAGTCTTCACGTGTTTCGCGTTCAGTTGTTTCTTGTCTTAGTGTCTTCTTTTAGCTTCTCGATTCGTTGCTTTTATACATACTTATGAATGAGCCCTTCATTAATACAAATTTATGATAACATGCAAGCACTTGTCCAACGCAAATAAAATAGCCTAACAAAACAGTTTGCGCAATTTAATCTGGTCTTACTCAGTTCAGACATTGTTCATTGTTGATCATGAGTTGTGCAATCTTTGGGTGCTTGAGCAAGGCTATGTCTATTCATAACTATATACAGAATGCTTTGTCCATTCACTACGCTGTTTACGCAATCACCACAATCGATAACGAGACAGCCATTTCTTACAGCTAAATATTTATGTAGCTTAATCTTTGGTCTCACAAAGCAGAGTCCATAGGCTGGGAGCAGCAATATCTTTGACCATTATTTCTGTTACCTATCCAGCCATTTTGCCGGCTTCCCGACTGCACAGGCTGATCTGATGATTGCGCCCACAACTAAAAGCTGCACCTTTATTTTTGCAAAACTTGGCTACGTGCCCGGACTTTAAACATACAAGACACCTGCCTAATTTTCTATGGTGAGCCTTTCGTGAGCACGGTTCAGTTAAAAATGTTATGTCGCAGGGACCATGCCTACCCTTGATAAGCACACAAAGTTCACCAGATGCACTGAATAAAACAGCCGAACTCGCATTTAATGTATCGCGAACGCTAGACCTTGCAGCGATAAAGGAAGAGTCTCGGTGACTCACTCACAGATCTTCTCTTCGCTGTTTTAACGTAAACGCCGTATAAGAGATCCAAAAAAACAAATTCCAAAGACTTATATAGGGTACAGGTAAGTTTCGACTATACCACCTAAGCGACTTAAATGCACTTTTAAATATAAAAAGCCCACACACAATATTCGTGAGAAAGTCATAAACAAATGGCCTAGCAGGGAACCCAAACCAGAAACTCCTACTCCTGGTATAAACAAAATGACGCATCGAAAAGATTGCCATCCTTACAACGCCCCACCCCCGCATAGGGCATGTACTGCGAAACTAAACTAGTCGTTTATTGCCTATGTATCGTTTCCTTACGTAACGACAAAAGCACCACCTCTTCTAACTTGCTTGACTATTAGAACTGTCTGTGGAAACCAACTCCTATCTCTCCTTGGCTTCAATCTCACTTTTAAACATTTTCAAAAGAAAATCTAGTTCCCAAAATCCACCCTTGGTGTTCTAATGCTGAATTATAATGAGGCGCTTTGCTCGGACAGACGCTTTTAAATAACGGGAACGAGCGAACAACCACAGTTTTTTGACTCAACTGCTAAGGAGTTACGGCTTTTCAAGTTCGATTCTACCTGATCATACACATGGCGAAGGCTTCTCGTATCTTCTATATCCACCACTAAAGGCATCTTTATTAGGGCATCCATGCGAGAAGATATCACTATGTTTCCGACCAAATCGATCTGCAAATAACTTTACAGCAACCAAATAATTTTCCATTTCCTAGATTCAAACATCGCTCTTCTGCCGCATGAATTTAATTTGACGTGGCAGAAGTGCGCGTTTGAAACAGGTCTTACTTGCATGCAGCAATTAAATCCAGTTGCCGAGCTTCTGTCGAATTTAATGTAATTGCATTCAACGCGGCAGAGTGCTACGTGTCGGGAAAGGTCATGGACACTTCCGCGTCGTTCATGGAAAGTAGAAACTGCCTTGCCTAGTTTCGAACGATAATC
>QQSS02217960.1:0-10955 GCA_003687565.2 Craspedacusta sowerbii
GATAGATAGATAGATAGATAGATAGATAGATAGATAGATAGATAGATAGATAGATAGATAGATAGATTAGATAGATACATAGATAGATACATAGATAGATACATAGATAGATAGCTGTCATCTATTTATCTATCTATGTGTCTATCTATCTATACATCTATGGTTGAACGAGCAAGCTTGCTTTTTAAATTGAATATATATATATATATATATATATATATATATATATATATATAGGTATATATTCAGTCACATACCAGCCAAATGGAGATCTCTCCCTGGACTATTGAGTCTCCGATCTGGAAAAGGCTTGAGCAGTCCATAACCAACGTCCATCATTTCTGCAAGCCCTTTGTCAACGACGGGATAATAAGTCTCTGGTAATTTGCTTTTACGTCAAGCAGGCCTATAAAAGCCTGGATTTGATCATCGACGTAGATCCGCGGTTTGCCCACTTAAAAGCTTCTAAAAATATTTATTTGGTGTTGGTTCTTACAAAAGTGTCTATATTTTAACTAAAACAGCTCACTCTCGATGGCATATGGAAAGAACTGAAAATTAAAACTGCGTTTTTACAAGGTTCGCAGGTCAGGGATGAGACTATGAATGATCCTGTGGCCTACGGATACTTGGGTCTCAGCAACGTGGTCAAAATATGCCAAAACCCAATTCATGATACAAGACTCCACATGCTAGTAATGCATCGAAACGTTAAAGTACCAGCACTCTCACGCGTAGTGCACTTGAAACTCCAAGTCCACCGATTTCTGTAGGTCACAAAAGCCTCTGACTGGTGAAGACCCGAAGCATGGCACGCATGAAATACTCGGAACATTGCTTTGTTTACAACTTTCTGACACGTGGCTACCTGCCATGCAATTTCTTGATTAAGACCACCAAGCACGGGCGTTTGGATTTTAGTGCAGCAAATGCGAGTACCACGCATGCGAATGCAAGTCCCACTGCGAGTACCACGCAACCAAGAAGCTTGAGCAAAAGCCCACCGCGAAAAGCACAGTATTCACGCCAAAGGCGAGAGCTTTTGTAACCAACCCTGATCAGAGCGTGTCTGGCGAACGGGCTCCTGTGTTCTACGGTTAACTCAACTGCAAAGATATCGGTCTCTGGGGCTTATTGGAAATCTAAATCTGGTCCCTCGTGAAAGCATTGCATTGAGCATTCGAGCAGGGGCAGGGAAACCCTTAAACATAAACTCCCTGCTCCTTCATTGGACAAGCTGGACATAAAAACTTCCTTCTCGAACTGTATATAAACCCTTGTAAATTTATTTAGGATTAGAAATAGTAGAAGTAACGGCAGTGCACGCAAGAAATTTTAAAATTACAAGAATTTCAGTTCTGATTTCTTTTGAGAGTTCGAACCTATCTCCGACTGACTGACTGACTGACTGACTGACTGACTGAATGACTGACTGACTGACTGACCAACCGACAGACTGACCCTCCGACCAACTGACCCACCGACCAACTGACTGATTGATCGACTGACTGACAGCCTGACCGACCAACTGACTGACTGACTGACGGACCGACCGACTGACTGACTGACTGATCGACTGACTGACGGACCGACCGACTGACTGACTGACTGACTGACTGACTGACTGACTGACTGACTGAAGGACCGACCGACTGACTGACGGACCGACCGACTGATTGACTGACTGACGGACCGACCGACTGACTGACCAATCGACTGACTGACCAATCGACTGACTGACTGACTAGACAGACCGACTGACTGACTAGACAGACCGACTGACTGACCGACCAACTGACTGACTGACTGACCGATCGACTGACTGACCGACCGACTGATCGACTGACTGACTGACTGACTGACCGACCGACTGATCGACGGACTGACGGACCGACCGACTGACTGACTTACCGACTGACGGACGGACTGATTGACCGACTGACTGACTGACCGACCAACTGACTGACTGACTGACTGACTGACTGACTGACTGACTGACTGATCGACCGACTGACTGACTGACCGATCGACTGACTGACTGACTGACCGACTGACTGACTGACTGACTGACTGACTGATCGACCGACTGACTCACTGACTGACTCCCTGACAGACCGACTGACTGACTGACTGACTCACTGACTCACTGACTGACCGACTGACTGACTCACTGACAGACTGACTGACTCACTGACTGACCGACCGACTGACTGACTGACTGACCGACCGACTGACTGACTGACTGACTGATCGACCGACAGACTGATTGCCTATGCAAAAAAAAAAGAGAGTTGAAGACAGTCGAAGAGTACTAAGGAGGGTATAAATCTACCGTTTACTCCTCAGAAAGCCGTTCAATACGATTGGTCTGATGTGACGTGATCGTGCGGCAGTTATGCTTACAAGATGGCGATTGGTCTGTAGTCATTTATTTATTTATTTATTTATTTATTTATTAACTTATTGGCTAAGTCTGACTGTAACCCAAACTCCAACCAACCCCAACCCAACCATGATACTAATTCTTACCCTAACCTTTCCTTAACAAGCTTGAGCGACCTTCAAGCATAAGAATTTTCTATGAAATAAAAAAAAATTTTATTCGAAGGCAATTAATTTAAGTATGCTGGCGCGCAGCAGCAGCCATGCAGACGTTGCGACGTTTCGGCATGATAAATCATATATTGAGGAGTAAAAGGTACAGCCGACACGTTTCTACACAACAAGAGCACTTCGCTTTGCTTGCTTATTCGACCAGTGCTCGTGTCCTGTCTACCAGAGCGATAGTTAAGAGACCCGAATTTGAAACAGCAACTCGCAAAGCATGTAACAAAATTTTAGGAAACGCCTTGTGCCGTAAGGGTCTGCGTCTCGAAATTTTTTGAGTTTCGAGAAGTTTTGAGACGAGAAGGACATCGGTCTCGTTTCAAACGAGACGATAAATTTCTCCAAACTCCTCGAAGTTTCAAGTTTCAAAAGAGAATGAGTTTCGAGACGCAGACCCTTATTGTGCCGTCTAACTTCGCCGTAGAGGTAAAGTCAATGCATCGAGAACATATAGTTTGGAAACCGTTCCTTAGCGGATAGTACACAGCAAGTAGATTGCCTCTACGATTGACTTAACTTCTAACCATCCGCGCGTAAATGTTTTGTTTTTTTGTTTTTTTGTTTGTTTGTTTTTTTCCGGCTAAGATCTGCTATGTAAGATCTGCACCTCGTTACGTGAAGTTTTCTTTGTCGTTAAAAATCATGACACACGGTACACATGTGCACATACTACATCGTACAGATACTTGATCATATAATCTTTTTTTTTTTTTTTTCAAAAAAAAAAAGCAGTGAAGCAAAACAGCCGAGCGCGAAAAAAGTAAGAATCTGTGCGCAAGATGCTTAGTTTTGAACTTGACTTACGCGGTAACCTGCGTGACGTCAAACGTGAGAGTTCCGCAGCCTCGTTTCCGCGTCGACCGGCCAGACGGACTCTTGCGCAACCTCCACAATTATGGCCCTGCTGTCAACGTCATGCCGGTCAGCCAGGTTGCGCCACGGCGGTTTAGCACCGTTCCCAGCCGCAATCCGACCGAATCATTTTGACGTCACGAGCAACATGCGTACGCAACAAGCAAGCACCGACAGAGAAGTGCTCTCGTTTGTTGCTTAACAGTCTGGACCTGGAATGCGGCAATCCCCCAAACAGAGTTGAGTAATTGAATGGGAGCAAGCCACGCAGGGTAATTTGGGTTGCAACCCATGCAGGGTAATTAATTGGGATAACGCAACGGCAGGCAAACCGTGTTGATAATCCAACGTCTGAATGCTGCAATACGATTGCAGAGTATGTTCATTGACTACGCAACGTAAACACGCGTTGATTATTCGATGAAAGTGTGCTGCAATCCGATCATTTAGAGGTATGGTCGCCGACTGGAACGTCCAAGCCACCTAGTCTATAAGCATGAGGATCGACATGGTGAGGATGCATAGTGTCCATGGTTTGCCACGAAAACGTTTCTTCTTGAAGCGATTTTCTTTCAAGAGGTGAAGAAAAAAAAAAAAACAGCAAAGCACTGGATTCTTACTTAACGACTGCTGGATGATTGCTTTTTGCTAGAAGACATCTTGTCGAGCGCAGCCCTCGGTTGACTGCAAACAAGACAAAGGGACTCGCGTAGAAACCTACTCGCTTGCTCCGCTCCAGCACTGTAAGTATCTAGCGCGCGCCCGTCGAGTATGGTGGGTGATTATTCAAGCACCAGCTTCACTTCTTCTTCTTCTTCTTTATTTTCCCGGTGACTATTAGGGCCCTAGGGCCCTATTCGTGCTTCATGGCCAGTGAGTCATGTAGGTTCAGCGGGGGTTTTACAGGCCTGTGCTAGCAGACACAAACCCTCCTTTTTTATTCGTACCTAGGACCGGCAGTCGCTAGTAGCTACCTGGCGGAGTTAACCACTAGCCACTAACCAGCTTCACTTACACGTACATAGTGACATAACGTACATTTTATTTTGGCGGTCACAAAGGTGACTTGCGTATTTGAAAAGCGTTCACCTACCATTGGTGGCTAAATAGGGTGCATTCGCTCCTGGCAGAATTCAGCTGGTAAACGCTACGAAGCCCAAGGATGCTTAAGACTAGGGTTTCTCACCCGGGCTAGTGAACTGTGAACGCGAAATTAGTGAAGGACCTAGTTCTTGTCTCGAGCGAACGGTAGGGGGTCTGCTCAACCCTTTGTGACGAACAACCAACTCTTGGCGATGGTTATAATGCTCACCGAAGCAAGCGATTGATCATATCATCGGTTTTCTGTTGCGGCACAACTCTTGGAATATTAATACTCGACTTATTTCGACTTGTACTTCATTTCTGTCTATCCATGTAGTTTCTCGCCCGCAGATAGGCCCTAAGTTAGAAGAGCGCGTTGCATTGACCTTAAGTACCGATCCGCACTTGGTTTATCTGTATTGATTTTCGAATAGCTGCTACGTCTCAAGACTTAATAGTGTCCTTAATAGTGACTTAATATTGACCAATAATTTGCGAGAGTCGCTTTGCTTTTTGCCTGGAATTTTACGGTCGCACGTAGTTCTGTCAGGGTAAGCGTGACCAGACCAACGCACAATAATGGTTGCGCTTGTATACGTACCTAAGCATTTATTATATATATATATATATATATATATATATATATGTATATATTTTAACATATCTTTATCTATATACTTATTAATGACATAGTGACACATTCCATTGTCACGCCTATAAAGATAAGTACAACGTGACGCACGACGGTACATAAACATGGTAACCTTATACAATTACAAAATACCCATACAGACAAATCCCATATCATAATTACAAGATTAGCGACATAGAAAACCCCACGGAGGCCTTCTTGCAACTCATACTATTTTAGATAAACCTGGCTGATAACTTTTATGTGGATTTGATTGATCACGGATTTCAATTTTACAAAACTGAAAACATAAAAATATATCGGAAAATTTCACTTACTTCTAGCCGATAGTTTGGTATCAGGAGAGTGTGCATAGCCCTCCAGCACCTCAGAAGTCCACGGATTTGTCTGGTATGGCAGACCCAACGCTGACAGGTCACTTTGCCGCTCGCTGGAGTTCAAAAAGTTCAGGTAGCTTTCATATGCCTCCGGCTCAATCGACTCGCTGCTGCCCATATCCAAGGGGTGTTCCACACGAAAATTCCACACAACCATGAGGTGGGCCTGTGCAATCTCTTATGTTATTGCCACTTCCAACTTGTAAGCGACGGGTCACTGGATTTTTATGGAGAACGCGATAGCTGATGCAGCTCCAATTCAAATCGATGCAGTCAGACTGTCAGGTTATGCTAGACTGTACTTTCGTCACCTTTTTTTTTTTTTTTTTTTTTTGAAGCACCAGATTCAGTTTAGAGCTGGCCGAATTCAAACTCTACCTTAACAAGCGTCCACAGGTAAAATCAGTGATCTCTTAAAAATTAACGCACTGTTAAGAGGCGCCAAAACATATGCACTCGTCACTGGCGTCTCCAAATAAAATCCCTTTACCCTCCAAGTATTTCTTCTCAAGACCATCTAGTAAGACCAAAAATCCTGACAAAACAACGGAGTGAGCGCGTCCTTCAGCAGCAGCCTTTGCAGTAGGACTTCGAAGAGAACTCGCACCTGGGAATGGGCTTCTTCAACCAGTGGCAAGGCCCGACTGGCTGCATCACAACGTGGTCATATTTATGTGAGCAAGCCAGGATGTTTGGGGTTAATCCGTAATCATTATGGTCACCTATCATCTCGCATCAAACAATTAGCTAAAAGGTGCTGATAACGTTGCCAGGGCAGCCACCACAACAGCTCTTTTCAGTGAAGTCGGGTTGATAGCACTTAATTGTTAAGAAATAGATTAACCAGAGGCATACCCATTCAGATTAAGGTCTTTTTTTTTCCTTAGAGAGGAATCTTGTGCATATAAATGTTTTCCAAAAAAAATAAACGTGGCTAATTGCCATTGAGAGCTTTGAATCAAATAAATCTGAAGTTTGTTTACGGTTGCACAACAAGCCATCAACCCAGAGGACACAACCTGCATCCCAATGGGCTGTGGCACCGATAGGAAGGTATGCAGCTCCCACCACCCTACATGGCAGTTCTAAGAACTGGAAGGGAGTTCTAAGAATTGCTAGTCCGAATAGCCTAGACGATTCTAGTCTTGCATGAATATTTTTGGATTTTCTGTTGCAGTTTGTTTGTAGCTGAATTCCGCTACAGGTAAACTGCAAGGAAACAATGTGTGACTACAATGTGGGATTATCATGAATTGCTGACATTTTAGGACTTGTATTTTATTATATCAGGTGTTCTTTTTAAGCAGTTTTCTTGTGCTGCATTTAGTCAGATGATGATCCAATCTTTGTTTACTGACTGCCTCTCTTGCATTGTCTTGCATTCAATTTGTGTAACATGGGTACTATACTGCATGTTAAGGCTATAAGTAGTGGGTCTAGCATTCCTATAAAAACGCAGCAACTGACCTTCTCCAATGCTTGATGCTTTTGGCTGCGACGCTTTGTTTTGTGAAACAGCAGCTATGTTGACGCCTCCCTCTGGCTGTGCACTTGAAAGTCTGTATATGATAATTAGTTATGAAACAATTTGTATGATATGGTGCAGCTGCGCCATAGCATCTCATTAAACGTGGCAATAACCTTAAGGATGTTATGCACCTCCTGATATACGGCTACATGGCACGTCTTTTAAACTTCTTTTTAGAAGAGTACCATTAACACGAGTTGATGGTCTTCCAAGAAAATGCCGGGAGAAGGACTTGTTTAAATTTGTGTCTTTGGAATTGCCTGTGACATGCACTACTTCAAGTGTAGGTCAGATATAGTTGATCCAGTTATGTTCCCCATAAGTGACCCGCAATCTCTTATTTACAATAAAAAACAATCGAGCAATCATCACTCAGAAGTCTCATGTGGTGCATTTTTTAACTAATGCTAGCGTTAACTTTGGCTTGGCTTACTTTATTATTCAATTAGTTGAATTTTATTTTTAGGCAGTAGAATTTATGTGTCTGTGTGTGCATGTGTGTGTGCTTTATCTGACTGACAAAATCACAACTTTGCTCCTCATCTTTGATCTTTGCAGATCACTGCTCGATAGCATCTACTCTACAACCTTTTTCTACTAAAACAACTACTACTTGCAAATGAGCGTTATAAAAAGTTCCACAAAATATTATTTTTAATATTATTTCTATACAGCCTAGAAAAAACCTAATAAGTAACCAAGATCATAATACTACAGCTGTGACAAGTTAATAGTCAAGGTCTTACCTGATGATAGTGACAGGCATGCCTTGTTTTTCTCAGATACCTGCAATAGCAACAATTGATTAGTCTTAATGCTTTTAAAGTTACGAAGGCAGCAGTGAGCCCTGATGTTTCATAACTACAGCCCATTATTACTACGCGTTTTACCAGAGTCGCAATAAGAGTTTCCTGCACAGCAGCCACTATGTCTGCCTTCAACAATCCTATTACAGCACGGTTCTTCTTGAATTGCAATATTTCACGGTAGCAAACTGCGTGCAATATTTTCCATGGCCGATTTTTAATTCCCTGTGGAGATCTTGCCGTGAACCACATCATTTACGCAGATAGCAAATCCAAGTTGACTTGACTTGAAAATAACAAGGAATAAGGTTTACTGAAGGTACAAGTATCCGAAGTAAATCGTATTGTTCTAAAATAAAAGCGCAAACAAGTAGCATTTAGTTCGTGCCTGCTGGAATAGTTTTCTGACTTATGGCGGGTCGTTTGCCGTTCCTACGAGAAGGCGCAGTTGGCTGATTGCTGTAATAGGGTAATGCAAGGCTACATGCACCTTTTTGTCCTTAGAGAAGGCAACCACAAGAATTTCAGCCCTCTCATCAAGAACAAACAGAATCTAAGTATTTTTCAATATATATTACACGGTATCAAGACATCAGCTACATAATGCTGGTTTAGAGATAGATAGTCCTAAGGTTAGTACAGACTGGCGAAACTGAACTGTGTGATGTAAAATCTGACACGAGTCTGATCTGTAGTTGTGCTAACTAAAAGTGCGGCTGTGCTAACTAGATGTGCAGTTGGTAGGGATCAATGACCCTCTGGTCATGGAGAGCATTGTCGGAACTCTAGAATCTTCGTTGGCGACATCTTTTTTCTTTTTGATGCAGACGTGTTTTAACATCTTTATGCACGCGTGCTAATACACAGTCTTTGTGCACACGTGTTATAAAATAAAGTTCCAAAAAATTGAATCTAGTTCTAGTGTTCATGATTTTTTTAATCTGTTCTAGGAAATGGTTATGATGTCAATACGAAGGGACCCTAAGTCGACATCACGGTGGCTTTGAGCAAAGAGTCACGGAAGAAGGCTCTTCGAGATTGCAAGTGCTCAATCGCTTTGAGCAAGCAAAAAAGTCATTGCTACCTCCCATAAATCCAGTTTGTCGCTAGGATAGCATGGCTGCACAATGTTAACCACTTTGCTGCATCGGTGAACAGTTCCTTAACTTTGTCGCTATCGTACACCATGCATGAATTTTTTCGACTCGATTATAATGACATGTAATAAGGTTTAAGTGTTATATTGACGCTCGCATGTGTTTTTTCAAGTCTACAAAATTTATGATTTTAAGCTAGATGATAGTAGATAGTATGCGTGGATTGTATTTTTTTATTATTTTTTTTATTTTTGCAAGATTCGCTTTGCGAATCAATATGCGTTTATCTGTTTATCGGTTTATTCGTTTCGCATTCAACCTGCCAGCTGTTCATATCAATGCTTCCTTCGGATTGCTTTATCATTTGTAGTTCCAAGGATTGCTTAACTCTTACAGAAATACAGGCAGTATTGCAGCGAGAAAAAAAACTAAATCTACCTGGGGTAGGACTGGCCATCCAACCTTAGGTCCAAACTTACGTTTGCATAGGCCAAGACTTTAGAAGAAGCGACCAGCTTAATGCGATTGTACTAGTTAACTCTGGGACCTTTTCGCGTCGCCATTCCAGCTACACGTTGCGGACATCATCTGAAATTGCCCTTGCTGCGACTTCATGAGGAAATCTTATCACAGCTGCATAACTGAGCTGCTTAGCTTTAAATGCCCTGCTTTAGTTTTCCAGACTTAAAAGTTTCTTTATATCTTCGCCGCAAAACATACGCGGTACTGATCGCGCTCAACAAAAGGACGGCTACGACCTAAGTAAAGATGTTAGTATAAGCAAACGGTACTTGCATGTAACTGGTGATAGTCGTCACCGATTACCGTCCCCAGCGTCTCTTTGTCCACCATATGTACGGAGTAATATTTAAGCTGCTTGCCAAAGCTACAAAATCACTCGTCAGCTCTTTCTGCTAGCTAGCCAGATAGTGCCCGGTGGGTGATCCAGGCGTACATCCAGTAATCTTCCACACTCGTACGCGCACTAGTTAAGCAAATCCAACAATAGCTGGTGATTCAGACAATGACAAGCGTGACGTAAATCAACGGTCAGATCTTGCAGGTGATGCGGCTTGACATAACCCCAGTGAGAACTGGTTCGTTTACGACTTGGCTTTTTTGAGGATACTTCGTTTCAGACGATGGCACATATTACTGCTGCAACCTCGTAAGCGGGTTTCCGTCTTCGTCGTAAGTAGGAAGTCCGTCAATGTTCATGGATTCTTCAAATATCTGTCTCAAAGTTTGTGCTGCTGCATAACATCAATATATGCCATCGATTCGGAAGCCTGCTTTGCGTAGACGATGTGACATCAGAGATAGATTCACCACCGGCATTTGCAAACCTTGCAAAATCTGGAAAGTTACAGCAGTCATCCCTTTTTCTTTACAGAAAATTTGTGGGCTCCTCCTTAACACGTATTTTGTCCCTCGCACACTCGCTACACATGCAAGCACACTCGTGCACGCTCGCACTCATGCAGACGTACATTCATACGTATATACACACATCATGGACTGAGCCGTCGTGTTCGACGGATCTCGTGTTGTCAGTGTAACATGCGGTGCGCGTAGAATCCGATGCGGGATGCTTATGATCTACAACAGATGTCGCACACCCACGCTGCTGTCGAGACACTTAAATCAATTTTTCTAGCCAATCGCTTTGGGTGCAACGTTTGAATTCGCTGTGATTCGAACTCCGACGCAGCAGCCCGGCATTGTTTCCTCCAAGCATTCCTGTCTTGCACGCTGGTAGAAAGATCTTTTGATGGGATTCCACACGATGTAAATCGTCTGTAGGCAGTCCTTGTAGCGTCGTGCAGGGCCTCCCTAGTGTCGTTTTCCGTTGGCGAGCTGCCCGAAGAAGATCTGCTTCGGGATGCGAGAGTCCGGCATTCGGATGACATGGCCAACCCAGCGTAGCTGCGACTGAATTAGCATAGATTCTAT
>QQSS02217971.1:0-10954 GCA_003687565.2 Craspedacusta sowerbii
TATATATATATATATATATATATATATATATATATATATATATATAGTTCTTCTGTTGTTGAGTGCGCCAGAACAAAAAATGAGCCTTGACGAAGGCTGAAATCTACAGTTCGACAGTTTAAGTACGTACAGCAATTATTTCGAGCTCGGAAAAGTATGAAGATCTATCCGACTGTAGTGGGACTCCGTTTCAAACGTCGCACTTTTGCCGCGTCAAGCTAAACGCATAATTAAAATTTTTACCCTGATTGGCTGTGGCCTTAAAAAGCGCGCATGCGCACTTGCGCTCTCCATTGGGTTCACGATAAGAGAACATGCAGACTGCGATGCCACCAATCCAAGGAGGAGAAATTAGGATCCGGTCCTGCCCAACAATTATAGGCACTGCAAAAAAATTCTGGAGCCATCATTTAGAAGCGCGCGAAAACCTGCTTACAGCTTTTAAGTGCGACAATTAAATTCGACGTCTGAAACGGTGTCGCATCTCAGTCGAATTTAATGGAATTACATTCGACGCGGCAGAAGTGCGCGTTTGAACCAAGCATTAACCTTAATGAAATAAATGGATTTGATCAGAGCGCAAATTGAAGTGCGGTAGCCATTACTTAGTTAATTGGGTAAGGAGTAGGAACACGCAGCCGGAAAGCGGATCGCACCGAGAAGGCAGGGGGCAAATCCAGCAAAAAGATGTTGAATCTCAACATTTATATCTTGGTTTTAATTCACCATCCACCTTATCGAACTCAACAAAAAAGCTACACATTCCAACATTGAAGAACGTCTAAAAGAAGACTCTATAAGGAACCCGTGCATTAATTGTGTCCAAAAAACGTAACACATACACCACATACACACACACACACACACACACACACACACACACACATACACATACAAACACACACACACAAAGACATACTGCATAATGCTTAACTAGAGAAGAAAGGCCGGTTGATTTGACCAATTAAATTAAAAACAGATAATTTTTTTCAAAAGGGAAAATATTTCATTTATACATACATCAACGAAACGCTGGATCTTTGGAAGGAGACTAAACCAAACCAAGACAATCTTGAGAAGATCAATAAAACCACAGGAAAAAAAAAACAGAAAAAACATCGTTTTTCTCAATATTTTGCATGAAGAATCTTTAAAAAATTGAACTAAATTTGACAATTTCATTTGCAATTGCAAGTTCGTGAAAACAAAAGGGGGAAAAAAATTCGAAAAATTCCATAAACATGACGCATTAACATGAAGCCACAACAGCAATAATTATTATACCGCTGGCAATAAGAGTAACAATAATAGTTACAACAAACCAGTGCATGAAACAAAATTTAAAGAAAAAAAAATTATTCCAATAAAGCATCGGCATCTTTAACTAGCGGTGTTTGTAGCCAGGAGCAAAGCAATTGAAATAACATGCGAGGGACGTATTTACGTGCACCCGCTCATCCATGCACTAACTCATCTATGCACCCATCAACGCACTTGTTCATACCTACACCTTTCAAGAATGCATCCGTCAAGCCATGTCGCCTTTCATTGTTGCACCCGTGCATAAATGAACCCATTCACGCAAGCATACATCCATACAAGAATGTGACATGCAGCCATGCTGCAAGCTTGTTAGGGTGTCGAGGAAACTCTCGCTTATTACAGGCTGGAAAAGTGACTCGTTCAATATTTGCAAGGTTTTAACATTTTCCATGATGTGACGGTGATTTTTTAATTGCCCACATCATGGTAGCTAACCAAATTAGAATAGACTTCTATGAAAGGATTTGCTCAGACGGAAGCAGCACACACAAAACAGTGACACGCTACTGACCCAATCACTCACTAACAGCGCTCAATGCCACGAAAAATTTACCGCCCTTGGTTAAAAGAATACCGATTTTAACAAAGCCGTACCAATAGAACGTTCGGCAGTCGATTTTACAGCATTGCGTACGACAGTCCACAGACACGCGACAAGCACCAGAGACGTTTTCCTTTTGCTCGAGTTTAAACGGCCTGCTCACTACGGCCTCTGTAGCGCTCAATTTATACACGTCCAATACTGATTTGCTTCCGTGGCGCCCATCCACTAACAAAATAATAATTTGTGAGCTACATGGCAATTCGTAAGACACATCTAATTCAACCCTTCTTGTACCAGGCCTCACAGGCACCGATTCAGCCCAAGCACACTCACTCGGAGCTTCTGATGTGTACCAACGGATACCTTTAGCCACCAATCGCTCGAACTTGGCCCAAAATTTAGGCACTACAAACGGACTGCCTTTGACATGATTACCATAAATCGAAACCGACACTGCCAGCTCAGTGACATTTATGATACCAGGATATGATACCGAAAGTGTATCTCCACAATCAGTAATTTTTGTAGGCAACTGGCCCTGGACTTTTTCTTTCACTTCTACTTTTATTGGGATCGTATTATGTCTGATAGCCGCATTACCACTATTAACCTTTCGAACAGAGAAAGTACCATCGCAACCTGAAAAGGCGTACATAAGACCTGCGCCCTTCGCCTCGAACTGACTTTCTATGCCGCAAATGCAGGCGAAATTTTCGATCCTACTAGATACATCACTAGAATTACCGGAAAATTTAAGGTCGTCAACGCTTAAGCAATCCGAGGTGACCGGCAAATTCGTCACCTTTGACATTCTGCTTACATGACCATACGCCAGTAATAAGGGAAGGTCCTCATCCAGCTGCATCGCCCGTGTGGCTTGAACAACAGCACGGTTAATGCTGCTCCGCGAACTATCAAGGGCTTTCATTTCTTCATCAATGGCATCCGACTTCGCCTGGAGACGTTCCTTCAACTTTAAGGAGAGCTCCTCTTTCCTCGCGGTAGCAGACTTAAATATCTAAAACGAAAAACTCTAGCTTCAGATGCCGCCACGTTTTCCACTTGACAAATGTGAATTACTAGGGATTCGGTAAAGAGTTTGGAGTTGCTTGGTAGTAGAGTCGCAAGTTTGATCGATGGAGATCACATCACATACAAAAAAGAACAATAAGGAAGATGACTTTTCTGATTATCCTGAGCTAGCCTCGATCCTCTTTGCACGAACGCACATACTAAATTAGATGAAATGAGAGAAATTGCTACATACGTATTTGTGAACGATTGGCTCAAGGGCAACTTGATCCACCTCTGCAATGGCTATTCAGATTCAACACTTACTTAATGGTCACAGGGTGTGGTGGCAGAGGAACCCCCCGAATACTAATGATAGGCACAACGAAATACAGCAATGAGTCTCTGCAATATGTCGGCCCCACACTACTGAACAAATTGCATTTTTCCTTGCCATTGAGTTCACTGATTGAAGGTTTCACCAAAGACAACTTAATTTTTAGGCAGTCCCTTAGTAAAAAATTTTGCATTGGCAGCGTATGGCATTTATGCTCTTTCGATTATTTCGATTGCATTTTCAGTTCGGCTCAGTAATTCGGTTCGCATGAAAATAAACGTACCGAACATCACCATGAAAGACTAAAAGTGTTGCCAATATTTGATCAGGCAAGCATGCAATAAACCTAACAGTAAAATTTTTTTACCGATGTAGTCACGAATATCTTTGCTCATACTTCGCTTTAGTTAAGGTATGAAGTTAAGCAATCGCATAGGCAAGGTGGAGCAAGATCATCAGGGTACCAGACACACAGATGCGACTGTCTGAAGATGCCCTAAAAGGTCATCGTTTGAACCCTTTTCGCTAGTTACACAACAACACGAGCCTAATAAAAGCAAACAATCGTTCGATGCAAAGAAGACTCGCTAGCTTGATTTACTCAGGGCTGGCGGAGAATTCGCCTAAGCAAGTCGAATCAGGGCGTCTTTGCAACACTGGAGCAGAATACTGCAGGCAGACTTTAAGATCTTCACAGTGCAAAAATTCTCTACCTACCCGGCAATTAAGAACAAAATTCGCAAGTCTATTAAAATATTGTTTTAGAATGTCTAGCATCTGTAGTACTGGTTGAAAAACGAATAAATAAAGCAGTGCGGCTTTATCAAAAGGCGCGAGAGTAGCTATTACAATACGAATCATTAAGTCAAATAATTATTTCACTAGAGGTTACGGCACCGCTTAAATGCACGCGAGCATTCTCTGCAAACGACACGCACGGGCAAGCAAGGGACGAAAAACTTATGACGCAAGGCCGATTCACTCTAAAATAACGAATTAATTTTCAAATTCGCTTGTTTATACATTAGTAATCTGTTCATAACTGCCTCTTTAGAATGCTGGCAGACCAAGCTCTTGCGATGGGCAAAAGCTTCAGGCGGCTCAATATCTACAGTACCGGGGAAAGCGGTTTTCTAACAAGACAACGGACGGTTGACAAGCACATCCCCAATCGCAGACGGTCGGTGGGTAAGTAGCACACGCGAAAGCTTTTTGTGGCAAACATGTTTGGAAAATCTCTTAAAATGACCGGACCAACAGCGTGCAACTTTGAAGTCTACCAGGACGTTTGTCACAAAGAGTGTCCCTGGTACCCGGGGACAGTGCGATGACAGATTCAAGAATGCTGGATCATCGACCAGTCGTCCAAACATCCCTTTGTGAGCACGTCTCGAACTCTGGAACTCCTCGAGAGACCTAAGCAACAAGTGCCCGCTGGTTTCAGGGACTGTCGCAGGCGATCGACGGACTGCGCATCCGGGAGTATCCCTGACACTTCTCAACCACCACCAACAACAATCCCGATCAACTAATTTAATTGCGGCGATAAAAAAAGAGAAGAAATAAGGAACCTCGATGGGTAAATCTTCATAACGAAAGATAATAATTTTAGCGAAATTTCGGTTCTTTCTTGGACCATCTTCAGACAAAACGAACAAGAAAACAAAAACATTTCTTGCGCCGAACGTCCGTATGACTCTGAAAGTGCAGTAGGAGACCTGTGCCCGTTGGCTTATGAAAAACAGATGTAGATAGTATCCGTTTTTTCGTGTTTATCGACGCGCCACAGAATGAGATACCATTGTTCTGTTCCACTTCCGCTGCAAAGGACAGCGACGAATGAAGACTGTTAAGCTCACTAAGGAAATCCTTGGTCGCAATTTCAAATTATTGTCAAGGTGTCATCGACAAAGCGCCTGTAAAACTCGGGAAGTTTGCCTTCGTTGCTTAGCTTCTCCTCCAAGTGGCACATGATTGTATTTGCCATTAGTGGGCCAAGTGGCGATCCCATGCTAACTCCATCCTTTTTGCATGTACAAAGCACCGTCAAAGGTAAAGAGTTGGTCCTTTACGGTTAGCTGGAGTGGCATGCGCAGGTCAGCTCGAGAGATCCAAAGTTTATGAGTCTTACTTTAAAAATCGACTTGAAAAGCTTTGTCAACAAGGATTTCTATCGTCTCATCTACTAGCACATTCATGAAAAGTGCCGTGACATCGTACGACACCAGTATTTCACCTGGCCTCATAGCTTTTCCTGATAGTTCGGTCTCAACGAAGTCAAGAATATCTCTTATCACGTGCTCATTTGAAGCCAGCGGTTTCAACAACTTGTCTAGCCATTCCGTCAATTTGAAGTTGTGTGTTCCAGTTGCGGAAAGCATAGGTCTCAAGGTTAGATCTTTTTTGTACGGCTTCGGCAGGCCAAGTGTTCAAGTGCTCATGGCACAGACCGTCGCATCGGAAATTGTGCCTGAAGCGATGCTTACGGAGGTCACTAAAGCCTACGCGAATCTTGGTTAGCCTTCTTTGTTACTTAAGCCAAAATGATGCCGCTTTATAGGACGTATGAAGCCGAGTAAATAATTTTGGAAATCCTCCTACGTCGGAGCGCTGCGGATAGCAGGGTCGAGTCCCTCCCTCTCTACGCAACGGACGGGAAAGAAGCTCAATCGATATCTTGTTGCCCGAGCACGTGGCATAATAATAGATCATGCTGACCGGTTGATCGCCGCTGATGTGCTCCACGTGGTACTCGAGGTACACGAGGTACTAACTAATTTGTGGAAGCTAGAGAGTAAATTGAGTTAATAAGGCGACTCAAAGATCATGATGCAGCAAGATTTTTGCCAGATTAGTTTACCAGCTAGCCCATCTCTGCCGCACCAATGAAGATTCAGGGAAGATGCAAAACTAGGATTTTTCTTAAAGTTTGATTTTTTTTTCCTAGGGAGTCCGTTATTAAGAATGTAATCAATGAATATTGTGACATTAAAAAGTAAATTTTACTAACAAGAAGCATTGTCTTTACATACAGATTTTTTATTATGTGGCATGCTCAGTCTTGCCCTTTCTTGTGTTTAATATTTATATCTTTCTGTACATGTAAATTCACGGGAAGTATTTAGTCTGATTATGAAAGATCCTTTATAAGAGTAATTTTGATGATTTGGGACATCGATGTACTTTCTAATAACATGTACAACTCCGGTTAAGTTTCTCATCGTTTAAACTCAAGGCACAATAGAAAGCTTCAAAGTTATGGAAACACTGTGAAAAATCGACTATAGATTTGGCTACGCAACAAAGTTTCTTCATCGCACACGAAGTAAGAGTCCACTAAAACCAAAGCTTGCGCCTAACCGATATCGCGCTGGGCTTTTGTTTCAACCTTCCTGGCAGAAGGGCACCAGTTGAAAGGAAAACGTATTAACACTGACTAGCAAGAAAGGAGAACCTGCAAAGACGTTTTGAAATAATAAAGAAATAATAAGAATACAATACAAAAACTTGAGGGTTATATTAGGGAGGCAGAAACAAATTCTGGAAAAAGATCACAATTCATTCAAGTAAACTGGGAAGCTGGGAAAGGCCATACATTAAAAGGCTGTTAAATATTGTTGCCAGCAAACTCTGCATTTGTCTAAGTCTAAGTGACCTCGTCGTTAAACTTCTACTCCGCTACAGGCCATGCGAAATACCCAGACCATGACTCCGTTAAATGATCTCTATGGTATAACGTTCGAGATGCTAACGAGTTTTATCATATTTTACTCTGTATAGCCAGATCTGAGCCGATTCAGGATACCTAGAGCACGCTCTGAAACACACCTCTCATGGGGCGTCCATGCACATGATCTATAACGCATTGAAACTGCTGAAATTTACTGAAGAAAGGCTGACATAGAGAGCAACTTAAGTAGTTCCCAATGGTTTATGGTGGTAGTCACGTCAGAGGCAAGAGCGCTTTCCCTTCCAGTTGGGCTATCTTCTCATAATAGGTCTCACGCAACTTAACTAACGCAACTAAAAGTTAAAGGAACTCATCTTTGATACACCGTTACTGCCGTTACAAGACATACATACATACATACATACATACATACATACATACATACATACATACATACATACATACACACATGCGCGCAGAACTGCACACCACGTTTCTCAGCAACATCGATCGTTTCTCTAATGTGAGTATCAGCGAACGCCCGTACGACACGAAAATCACATTTCGAATGCCAGGCGATGTAATCGAATCAATGAACATTGTTATAGGGTCCCTAATCGCATCGCACACAATAAAGGCAAGCTCGCTCTGGGACATAAATGCAATTATGAATGCAGCTGCCGTGGCGGTTATTCAACTCCAAGGGAGACTGAAACCACGCTCTTTAAAAACAGGGAAAACTACAGTAACCCGCCTGGAAAAGGTTATTCCAAGATCAAATAAATGCAACTAGGAGAAAGATCTCTCAAATATGTTGCATTCTTGAATGCCAGAAGCAAAGCCACCTCACCATAAAGCAAGCAAAACTGGCCTCGTAAGCCTCTTGGCTTACGCAAGGCTGCAGAGGCAGCAGATGCCAGCAACATGTCTAGTATACAAGCGAAACAGCTACTGCTTAAATCATTTTATGATGATGATGCAGTGTACTCTTCCAATTCCGAAGATGAAATTATAAATGTAATAAAAGAAGCGATTCGTTTGTGCGCGAACGCCAACATGAGACTCCACAAGTGGGTATCAAATAGTGACGCAGTTCTAAACTCCCTTCCTAACTCTGAGAGAGCACAATGTAGTCAGGTTATAGACCTTGACTCCAGTTCTCAGACTATGGAACGAGTGTTAAGCATGCAATGGTGCACTCACACCAATGACTTTAAATTTAATGTTCGATTGAGCAATACGCCGGGTACTCGCAGAGGCATACTTTCAAATATTGCTTCCGTATTTGACCCCTTAGAATTTTTGGCCCCTTACATTCTCAGAAGGAAACAAATCCTCCAGGATGTTTGTAAGCAAGGAATAGATTGTGACGCTCTTGTTGAACCAGCTTTACTGAGAAAATGGGAGTCACGGGCAGACGATCTTACGCTGCCGCGTGAGATAAGAATTCTCTGATGCCTTGCGCCAAACCACATTCGTGCAACAAAACTAGCAGATTTGAACCATTTTTCTGACGCCTCAACGCAAGGATTTAGGCAGGTCACTTATTTATTATTTAATCAAATCAGGTCACTTATTTAATATGTGATCAATTTGAACACGTCCATGTCACCCTCCTCTCTCGGCCAAATCCCGTGTGGCTTCAAGGAAACCAATAACAATGCCACGGATGGAATTGCAGGCAGCTGTCTTGTCTACTAAGATGGCAACTTTTCTTGAGCAGGAACTCTCAATGTCTTATGCAAACCGCCAGTAATTTTGGACCGACTCGAAAGTAGTTTTAGGCTACGTGAAAAGCGAAAGCAGGCAGTTCCACATGTACGTTGCGAACCGTTTGAAACAAATTAGAGACAAAACCGCTCCAGAACAGTGGCACTTCATTCCTGGCGAGCTTAACCCCGCTGATATAGCATCGAGAGGCAGCGGAGTGTGTGAGACATAGCTTGGCCACTGTTCACAACATAGACAATCCAGGCATGATCCGTAGACTATAGAAGCTTTCGGACTTTAATGCTGCTATTAGAGCTATTAGTGCCCTGCAAAGATGTATAAATCACTCCCAGTCTTCTGTCCAGGGAAAGGTAAAGGCTAAGCGCACTATTATTAAATGGGTTCAAATAGAAACGCTTTCCGAATACACGATGTTACGACAAGGAGCAAAAGCAGGTAAATCAAGCCCGATCAGGAAATTGGACCCATTTATCGATGAGGAAGGCTTGATGCGAGTCGGCGGTCGAATTCGCGCTTCGGAGCTTTATTATAATGAGATTCATCCATTTATTCTTCCAAAGCGCTCGCACATTACCAACCTAATCACCAAAATGTGCCATGAAAAAGTCATGCACCAAGGTCAGGACATGAGTATGCAGGAGCTTAGATCGCAAGGATTTCACATCATCGGTGCGTCAGCAATGGTAGCTAAACACATAAAAAGTTGCGTGGAATGTAGAAAACAACGTAGGGCCTTAGAATTGCAACCTAAGCTGATTGTTTTGGTCCCTTCCTTGTCAAGACTATAGGAAGGAAATTAAGAGATACGGAGTTCTCTTTACATGCATGGCATCCAGGGCGGTTCACCACGAGGCCCTTGATACCATGACTAGTGATGATATAATCAATGCTATCAGAAGGATGATGCCACTAGGGGACCTATTCGGCAGCTTAGGTCAGACCAAGGGTCGAATTTTGTTGGGGCTGCCAACGAGTTTAAGCAGAACTTAAAGCTTCAGAACTTTCTTCTGGAAAATACTATTGATTTTGTCTTCAACCCCCCCCCCCCAGGGCTAGCCACCAGGGTGGAGTATGGGAGCGACAGATTCGCTCTATTCGTAATGTTTTAAACTCCATGTATGAAGCCATGGCCATCGTAAACTCGAGGCCGCTAACTACAGTTGCAAGCGACACATTTCCACTCACTCCAAACATGCTACTCACAATGAAAACTGGCATCGTACTTCCGCCACCACCTGGCGAGTTTGAAGACGCTGACCTCTATTCCAAAAAGCGTTGGAAGAGGGTCCAGAGCTTAGCTAACACGTTTTGGGTCAGGTGGCGACGAGAGTACATGCACAGTTTACAGTCAAGGTCAAAATGGCAGGTGAATCGACCCAACATTAAGGTGGGAGATATTGTCATTGTGAAGGAAGAGAATGTCATTCGCAATCACTGGCCATTGGCAAAGGTTGTTGAAGTGGCCCCCAGTAGTGACGGGTTGGTCCGTCATGTAAAAATCCAAATGGCCGATCGTAACATCGACGACCGAGGAAAGCGTCACGTTGCACCAAGACTTTTTGACCGACCTATTCAGAAGCTAGTTGTACTGTGTTCACCAAGACCTACATTTTACTGTGCCTATTTAGCCATCGTCGATATTTTAAGAGTTTATTTCTTCGGAATTGGTTGCCACGTATTCCAAGGTGGGGAGTGTTAATTTGGGAGCTTTCTAGCCTACGGTACCCCGCCCCGTGGGTCTATCTCTTGTTGTTAGTACTTGGCTGGACCCCTTGCATACTGCGCATGCCTGTCTCTGCTGGATGATTCAGCAATGCTGTTAGGGGGGGGGGGGCTGCATGCAGCGTTACCTTGCGTGGGCAGCATCTTGACGTTACAAATGTGCAAGCGCCTACGTGATTATACTATATTTTAAGTCTATTCACTTTGTACGTTTGTTCCTTGTTGAAGGCGTGGGGGCAGAACTCCCGTAGCACGTGTATATTAGTAGTACTTGCAGTCTCCATTAGTCATCACGACCCATCCACCCACCCTAAGTGCCACTTAGTTGTATTTTCGTACTTTGGTACGCCAGCCCTCGTTATCAGTTCCAGTTTGCCCTGTTTATTGCTTCACCCATTAGCACCCGTGATAGCTTTACGTTCCTCAAAATATTTTATTATAGCCATAATTGTGGATTCATGTTTTTCCTGATGACAGTTATAGTAAGTGCACGTTTGTAGGTATAAGTTCGACGAGCGTATATATAGCGAGATTTGTTCAAGTCATGTCAGAACTTCAGCGAAGAGCGTGAAGCGGTACGAGTGTTAGAGAGCAAAGTGGTAAGTCTATTCAGTTT
>QQSS02217982.1:0-10954 GCA_003687565.2 Craspedacusta sowerbii
TCTGATTATGATGCCCCTACGTCTGAACTATTCTCGCAGTTAAAAGTTCTAAAATTAGAAGATGCTATTAAGCTTAAGTTATGCTTTCTTATGCATGACTGGTACAGCAACCGCCTCCCAAAGTGTTTTAATAAATTATTCAGTTATCGTGCCTCAACTATAAATACTCGAAAACAAGACTCACTGCAACTTTCGATGCCATTGAGACGGACCGAACGTTACGGTTCTAGTAGTATTAAATTCCAAGGTGCGAGCTTATTTAACTATCTGCATGATATAGATGTTAAAATATCCAATCCTAAAAGAACCTTTGGAAAAAAGTGAAGTCCTAGCTTATGGCTTCATATGCCTAATATTGATCCTCACTGTTATGTTTATGGTTAGTGTGTTGCTTCCGAGCACGATGCATACGATGTATTTGTGTACGATATATTTGTGTATTGAGCGAGTATATTTGCCTGCGGTTGAGCTCAATACATGCTTTGTTGACTGTTTCCATTTGTCAACTAGTCAGTTCAATTTGCGCTTGGACTCCTGATTTTCCTAGAGTTGGTGTGCTAACTTTAACTGCTCATCCTAATGATTTCTGTCCGTTCGACTGATGTTAGTGCATGAGGCTGTACGTGCATGCTTGGTCTCGCTTGTTACATTCCTAAAAAGTGTTATGCGTAAGATAATTTTTTTTTAAATACTTCTTCGATGAGAGTTAGGTTGTGCAGAATGAACGTTGATATTTCTTCCACTGATGATGAAGGTGTTACTACGCGAGAGCAGCTTTTTAAAACTTCTGCGATTCTTTTTATTTTTTTAATTTTTTTTTATAGGAGCTTGTCTTCTATCTGTATATTTTCTAATTTCGTTTGATCTTCAGGTGTAGTTTTTACACTTAAGCAGTTACAATATAGTTAAGCAGTAAGTATACACTTAAGCAGTTACAATACAATTTAGTAGGTGTTTGTAATGTATTTGGGTATTTAAAATCTGGGCTGCTGTGTTACTATTTTTTTTTTTTTTTTTTTGCCTTTTGTAGCATTTCTTTGACTAGCAGAAGGTGGCATCCTCAATTATATTAGCCACGGCTAACGAGGATTTCTCCTCATCCAATTATTGCATTTATGAATAACTTTTATGTTACAGCTAAAAAAGTCTTTTAGACACGATGCAATTATTGGGAAATAAATTGCTTGTTGTTGTTTTTGTTGTTGTTGTTGTTGTTGTTGTTGTTGTTGTCGGAAACTGTCAAGTCCCAACTGATTTTAGATCGTATGAAGCGTTGAAATATGATTAGCTTGAACCGTGGATGAAGTGGAAAGCTATGTACGCGGTCCATCAGAGTTGTGAAGGAATCAATTAACTTTTGTTTATGATTTGTTCCTGACATCTGGAAGTCGAAATGTCGACCCAGTTAGACAAATGATTCTTCGCTATTTACAATATTCACTTGTCGGTTGTTAATAAAAATATTAGGCTTGAATTGCCTTGAAGCGCTTCCCTGCTTGTGAATTCCGAAAGTATGGCAAGTATGGTATGACATTAGAATTTTTCTACTCTGATAGCCATCCTGCTCCACGCACACCACCGCGAGAATGAGTTTAGAAGAACCTGGTTTTCCGACTCGCCGGAGCTCACGGCAGCTGCGTCGTCGGCAAATTGAAACCAATGCCGGTGGCAGAACAGACTGGAAAACTTAAACCCAAACTGTTCGAAAGGGGGCGACTTTATGTACTCTAAAAACGTATGCATAATCATGTTGAATATAAGGGGGCTGCTGAGACATTCTCCCTGCAGTACTTCTTTGTGAACCGGAATAAGTCCCGTTATAAGCGAATTTGTTGCAATTGCAATTCCAAAGTCTGAATACAGGTCGAGAATCGTCGAGGTCACCTCTTTAGGGACGTGGTGGTATTCAAGTATGCAGTCAATTAGATCGTGCTTCACTTCGCCGAACGCAGTTTTTAGGTCCAGCAGAGTGATTGCAACACTTCTTTGTTTTAATCGTGCATATTTGATGATGTGCGACATAGATGCGATGTGCTCAAAGGTTCCACTCATTCCCGGAATAAAGGCTTTTTGAATGTAGCCCTTCGCGCACTGATTCTCAATCAGAAAGGAATAAATTCGATTCCGCAGGAACGACGTGAATCTGCTTTTTTCTTGAAAATTGTTTTGAAAATTTTATTTTGGCTGTATTCGCAAAACCCTGAAGCCGCAGGAATCGTTCAGATGCATTTCTGCGATTAGCAAAGGGTTTTGGAGATGTGCTTATGTTGCTCCTGGAAACAGTATAGGTTAGCGCGCAGCGTCCGTTGATGCTAGTTGCGAGGCGAATGAGACTGCCTAGGCTATAGAGTCAAAATTAAATGTATGTATGATTGAGAATATCAGGTACAGAATTTCAGGAAGGCAGAGACATGCTTTGAAATATGAAAAATATAGCAGAGCTCTCAAATGAAACAGCCGGCGTATACGCTGCTTGCGTGGTGAGTGGCCTAAACTACAGACGGTGCGCGGGCCGAAAATCGCAGTTTGTGAATGGACCAAGATGGCAACGCAAGAATCAAATGGAACCCCAGAGGTTTTGAATCTCTCT
The DNA here is from genome assembly GCA_003687565.2 of Craspedacusta sowerbii. NCBI lineage: Eukaryota > Metazoa > Cnidaria > Hydrozoa > Limnomedusae > Olindiidae > Craspedacusta > Craspedacusta sowerbii. The sequence goes on from QQSS02217982.1 coordinate 2,591, forward strand.
CCTGCCGAGCTTGAGGTAAGGTCATATCATCCAGACTATGAATTTATTTTACTTCGTATGATTTGATAGCTAGGAGGGTCTGTTAAATGTAAAAATCTTTATTCCTGAGCCTATTATGTAAGCTGTTGAAATGAGTTGCTCGATCTAGGCAATACGTAATTGTCATCCTCCGGTAGTGTTAATTCATTAGTACGATGCACAGATGGTATTGGACTCTAACAATAAATGTTTTTGAAGTTCTTTCTGTCCCCTGCCTCCTTGACAAAGGCTTATCTAAAGGTATTGCGTCGCTTTACTCCATGCAGTGTTCCTAATCATGTTCCTGTCACAAGCTTTACAAATAGTTAATTTTTCAATGTGTCTCAGGTTATCAAGCCTCGCCTTCGAAATTGAGAGCTATCCAATGCTAAAATAGTCTTCTAAGTAGGAAATAAAAAAAACTGTTTTGAGATGTCACACCCAAGTGCAATTTTAACCAGTTCCTCTCAACCTCTGAAAAGTTCCTTAGCCATGTTTTGATTATGCAGAGGATCTTAGTTTGGCCTCTTGAGGCTTCGTTAATTATGACTTGCTTAGTGTCAAGCGGGCTTATTTTGACTGTTGTCTGAACGTGTGCCTCAGCAATACTTTGCAATGATTCAGGAAGACCATTGTAAGAGAGATGTGTAGTGGATGAAACTTGTCAGTTATATGTGACCTGCTAATGCTTTTCAGTGTTATCATATTAGTGCTGTGGGCCTGGACTGATACGAATTTTATGATAATGGGCTGTGTGGTATATTGACGTGCAAAATTTTTTATTTCCTTGTTGGTTTTGGGGTAGAGCAATGTAGAGGATGAAAGTATTAAGGGTTAAAATGATACGAGTTGTAAAGCTGATGCAGTTATTTTAATGAATCCAACTAGAAAATCCAGATACAAAATCTATCATCACAGGTTTTAGGTTTTGGATAAAACTAAGATTTGGAGGAATATGACTTTTATTCGCATGGATGACTTGTCGCATTTCCTGCCACAGCTTGAATATTTAAATGATTGCTTCTTTCCTGGGATTTTGACTTTGCATACCTGTTATTTCATTTTTAATAGCTTAATTAGTGTAATGGCTAAGATTAAGGTTGTTCATTTGCCCAGAATTATTTTCACCATTGTCGTAGATCATGTGGGAAACAGAAATTTGTACTCCTGTTTTACATAAGTGTTAAGTTAATTGAATTTAGATTGTAAAGGATTCAGCAGACTTTAACAGCTACTGTCTTTGCTCCTGAGTTTATTTTTTATGTGATCCATGATGAAACGTTGCATTTGATAAATTTCTTTACAATATTATATGTGATCTTTTGATAGAAGTGCAGTACTGAAAATGCTTACATTCTGCAGAACTTTCTTGACACATTAATACCATCTATTGAAGCTATGTTCCCCAGCTGCTAGTCTAGATGGAGTTGTTAGGTTAGCTCAAGACTAAGTGCTTGTTTATAGAGTTAACACTGCTCAAGCCGATATGAAGCTGCAATATGATATTCCTCTGTGGCAAGTTTCAGTTAACCATATAGCTAGATTTGAAAGTATACCAAAATTACAATATCAGTTTTAAGTGCTGACCAGAAGCACAGAAGAGTACTGTTGTAGTTTGGCCATGTTCAAAGATGCTAGAAACTTGCTTTCTTAATTTATGATATATTTTAGCAACCAGCGCATCCCACCATCAGGTACCTTCAAATGTAACCAAGCAGTGCAGAGAATTTGGCATGATTCCCTAATTTAATCTTTTTAAGAGCTCTTGCTAATCAGGCAGATCAAAGCAATGTTTGTGGCTGCTAGAATCGTAGATTGAAGCTAGGCTTGTGCCATTCAAAATTTTATGAACACAGTGTTTTAATGAGTTGCACCTGGCTTTCCATCCCTTTATGGCCTTGTTTTAGTATGTGAATACACATTTTTAAATAAGTTTGACCTGTATGTCCATCTATTTTTTTAGGCTGTGGATAAGTTTGTCACTGAGCTTAGCCAAGAAAATGCTTTTGGAGATGGTTACCATGTGTCACAGGAGGAAGCTGTTCGGTTTCTGATGGCTAGAAAATTTGATGTGAGCAGGGCCCTCAATCTTTACCACTACAATTTGGTAAGATTAGTAATAATTTCCTCTTGGCTAGTATTAAATTTGAAATGACTCATTAATGTACTTCTATTTTATTGCTTGTCAGTGACAAGGTGTGTCTGTTTTTTTTTTCTGTCACCCAGTCTGTCTCCCAGCATTGGTGGCTGTTTGTCTGTTTGTCTGTCTATGTCTGTCTCTTTGTATTTCTTTCAAACTGTTTAAAGTCTGTCTACCTGTCATCCTGGTACAGGAGTGTTTGACCTCGGCAAATCAGTATGTCAGTTAGATGGTCAATGGTCATCTAGTTTTACCAGCTTGAGAGGATTGCTAGCCAATATATATTGAATCTGCTAGCTCAGCTACTTCACTAGGACTCTACAATTGTACTTATGAAGACATTGCTTTAACCAAGTAAAGCTAGTCTGCAGCTAAGCTTAGAATAAGTTGCCTCAAACAGCAGCACACACAAGCAGCCATGCATACACAAACTCACACTCACACACATTTTTGTGCCATAATGTGTTCTGACAAAAGATTCTGTGGCTTCTAAGCAGAAAACAAGAATATTGGGTATGTTTCTTTTAGTATTTAAGGTGGGAGTATGCTATCTTTCGATTTTGCGTCTTCGTTTATAGACTATACAGAAAAAATTTGGTTTGGAGGAGTTAAACCCGTTTGAAGAACCACTAAAAACAGAGTTATATTGTGGTAAATTTACAGTCCTAGTAAGTTCTATATAAGCTCTTTTTATTATTTTTTTCCTGCAATATCTTTGCAATGTCAAGTTAAAACTTTCGTTGTGGTCAGCTTTGTTGACAAGATTCAATTGAGATCTAGCATTAAAACTTTAATGATAGCAGCTCTTCAGCTCTAATTGCTAGCAATAATAACAGCTTTTTAGCTCTTTGATTTGATCTTTTTGTGTCCCAGGCTGGAAAAGACGAGTGTGGTGCCACGATTTGTGTGTTTACAGCATACCTTCATGTCCCGGCCGAGTCAAACCATGTGACTGTGCTAAAATCTCTGGTCTTCCAGCTGGATGAGGTTATGAAATGGTGAGGTGTGCAAAGATGCACTCATGACTTGGGTGTTTATCTCCTGTTTCTCCATGCATAAATTTTTAAGATGGGCTTTCTATTGCTGTGCTTGAATAGTTTCTGTTCTTCTGTATCATGTTTTCTGTTTCATTTCATGATGAAGCATGAACCTAAAGGAGTAACAATTATTCCTTGTTTTGATTTATCAGACTGTTGTGTTTGTATTGGTGTTACTAATCGGTGCCGATGTGCTAACTTATTGCAGTGACGAAGCACAGCGAAATGGTTTAACATTCTTGTACAACATGATGGGTTCCGGCTATCAGAACTTTGACTTCGATTTGGCGATGAAAGTCTTGCATTTGCTAAAGGTATGTTTTCTTGTTCCACCTCCCTTCTAGTTTCGATAATTGGTTTTGGTTTTTAAGTTACGTGGTTTAAGGGCTGTGTAGGACTTCTAGAAGTCTTCCACAAGGTCAAGTTGACTGCTAGGCATTCTTGGGGAGTCCCCAGTGGGCCGATCTTTTTACTTTCAGTTTCTTGTGTTGGTGCACAGCCTAATTTAATGGATCTTTACTGCCATGCATGCCTATTGCTGTTGCGGCAAGATTATGTTGAAGGAATGGCGAAATAGTTCGAGGCTGTTCTTAATTGGAAACCAATAATAAAGTTGATACCTGGCAAGTTATTGGAGTCATGGAGAATAGCATTGCTGTGTAACACATTAAGATAGATCATATTACATATTAAGTGTAAGCACTTCTCCTGCTATTCAAATTCAAATTTTTTTTCCATATACTCTCTTGCTCTGATAGTATTCATAAGTATGTTGTTGTTCCTTTATACCATATAAAGGCATGGCACTGCCTTGTACATAGCCATGAACCTTCTCTGTTATCTTTGCATGGGTGGTATTTTTGCTGTGCTTGTGTTCTAGAACCAAAAGTAACATTTAAGGTGTTAATTGGCGTTATGGTATTTGAATGTTTGTGGATATGAATGCAAAACAAAATAATTCTGTACCTATAGTTGTTTGTATGAATTTTGCGAAGTTCGTTTTCTGGAATATGCAATGCTCACTGAAATACTTTCCTGAATGATAAAAGTAGTGCAAAGCAAGGTTTATAAAGACTCGTGTTTACGAACCTGATTCCGAGATTTTGATTTGCAAACAAATTGATCAATCTTTATGGTTTATGAGTATCCATCTTTTGTTCAAATTATTTTAATTTTGAGGGGTAGTTTGAGCCTTGAAAGTTGTTGAGTTCAGTTCAGGCCAGCAATTTAAGCCAGGTATGACCTGGGTGAGCCTTAAAAGTTTAAAATGATTTGCTTGAAAGGCTCTGTTATTTGTTTTAATGTTATCAATTTTTTATGGCAGGGTGCGTATCCTGCTAGATTGAAGCATGTGTATGTTGTGATGCCGCCGATTTGGTTTCGTGCTTCCCTCGCCATTCTATCGAGTTTTCTCCGTGACAAGATAAGAAACAGGGTAAGGTTTGCAAGTATCTGAGTAATTATAATTACAAGTATTTATTTGACGAATAGCAACACTGCCTGTCAAAACTTTACCTTGGAGCCTTATTGGAGTTTTGTTGAACTGGTTTCGGTTTCTATAGCTGTGTGGCCACAAGCAGCTTATTGGTATGTGTTGGCATTAGCAAGCGCCTTTGGTTTTTTATTTTGCTTTTGCCATTGCGGAAGAAGCGGCTCGAGCTAAAGCTCATGTCATCGGTCGTACTATTTTAGCACCAATAAGAACATCGCCTGTGCATGAAAAATTTATGGCAATGAGGTTTTCGAGAGTTTCGAATTCGTAGATGTGTACTCGTTTGACCATTTTGTAAAGACCAGCAGAATGAAGGGAGACTTTTTAGGTGGCTTAAATCGTGCTTTTTTGCCGCGGAAGTGGTGTTCATTTGTAGCAATGTGTACGTTTACGCTGGGGCTGTTGTTAAATCTAGATTGCCAAAAGACCGCCGAGTAGACGTGGTGATTGCATGCAGTTATTTGAGGATCCACTTACATAATTCATGTCTTTTATTTTTCAAAATATTGGAGCTGCTTTTCGTTCCAAAGTAGCCTCTTCATTTTTCGCTGAATAAGTGTTGCTATTTTTATTCTGTGTGTCCTGACATTCAGAAATTAATTCTTGGGAATCATCTCGGATACTTAACCCTTCTGATCTCTGCGAGATTTCAAAGCATCCTAGACTTGGATTGCAGTTCTTTGGCCTTTTTTTTTTAGGTAACACTGATACGATCGTTGCCTGAACTTGCCATGCACATTCCTGCTAGCATCTTGCCTACAAATCTGGGTGGATCAGCCAGTCAAGACCATCAAAGCTGGATTGACTTGTGCATTAGAAATTGGTTAGTTGTATGTCCAATATTTCTTTTGTTAGTTTACTTGGATGGCGTGTGGACTCTTGTCTGTTTGTCGCGTAGGTCTTGCACTGCTTGTCTTCTCAATAGCGTTTATGGGTAACAGGGATACCATAGAGAGGACAGTAGAGAATCTTTTTCCAACGTTTAAATTGAACGGAGACCGTAAGTCAGAACGAACCCATCCTGCTTGGTTAAGCTTGATAGTGAACCTGAATAGCAGTCCATGTTGATATGAACCTTGCATCAAGTCTAATAAAGGCATTTACATCTGCAGTCGGAAGATCTTCTCTGTATTGGATAAAGCTCTGCAATTTTCTGCTTGTTCGATTACCGTAATTTCAAGAACTTGCAATCTAGCAAATTAGGGAGATCAGGGGGAAGTGCAGAGAATGACTGCTAAGAGCTATAAAAAGTCTATTTTCCATTAAGTATCTATGAAGACAAAGTTTGTTACTTCTCTTTGATGAAATGCGGTGAAAATTTTTGTCCCGTGAATGAGAATGTCCGTGCTTTCGCTGTTTATGGCATTATTTATTATGAATAATTTTTAACCGCAATCAGCGTTAACAGATTTTTTTTAAATGCATAATTGACTGCTACCTGGTCATTGGGAAAATGTCATCAAGAATTCTGCTAATGCAGACTGTATGGGTGAGAAGTCTTTGGTAACTCATAGGATCACGAATTTCAAGCAAAATCATAGCTATCACGTGATCAGCAAGTTTTCCGCATGATGAATTAAGAGATGATGGCCGATAAAACTTATAGCTATACTATCGACTTGGTGCGCATCGCAATAGCGTATCACTCACTCCTAAGAAGTATGAACTGGTTGAGCTTATTCATAACGCTTGTGTTTTCTACTTGCATAGAAGAGGCTATGGGTCCTTAATTCTGACGGCCATGCTTTGAACTCGCGAACAGGCACACCTCTCATTTGCATATAGATTCCACCTGCATATTTGGTTTGCTTCCCAGCCTCCTACTTGTATAACTTTTTGAAAGATTTAAACTAAAAGATTTGGGCCTTAAGAGTTTTAAGATATGACAATGCATAAATGAATTAAGAAGGTTAAGCTGTAGAAACGCGCGGAAATCTTAGAACGTTCCTTCGGTTATCTTACCAGCTTTTAATGTCGTTTTAGGTCAGGCCATTGCGCCAAGAGGGGATCGCATCTTTTGTCGGATGGTCTGGTGACCGAGACGATCAACCGAATCAGTAACCTAAATACTTCACCCTCTTCGAGTTTGCCTACGGAAAGATCTGGCTCTAGACGTCCTGCTTCTTCAGTAATTGAAAACAGTTCGCAGCAGGAGGCTAGCCGGTCTATGGCCCAGGATGAAGAAGTGCCGCCTCAATCTCAAGATGGGGACAAGACACCTCAAGTCCGAGCTGCAGAAATAGCGCCTCAGGTTTATTCTACAGAATCGGCACCTCACCTCATAGCCGATGAAAACTCCCGCGTTGGAGAAATGCCGCCCGATTCCAAGAATTGGGAAACTACACTACAGGTGCAAGATGGAGTGATACCTACCCAATCACGTGCTGGTGAAATGCCGTCACAGTTCTTAGACTTAGAGGTCACTTCTCTGTCCCATGATAGAGATCTACCCTGCAAGCCTCAAGACGGAGAAATGTTGCACGCTGTCTCTAATGATGGGGAGCTATCAAAGTCTGTTGCACCTCGAAAACCCAGCCGTGCCTCCACTCCTTCAGATGCGACTCTTGCAGCTGATGCCAGTCCTTCCGTTGAACCACTTTCAGATAAAATTCCTATGAAGCCTCCCAGGAGAGCACTTCCCCAGCCGCCTCCAGAAGAGCCGCTACCTGCCGAGCAATTATCTGGAAGTTCACCGTCTCTACAGGATGACCGTGTCGATGAGCCTGCGGACGAAGCTCAAAGTTCTATTCAACCTGGTCAAGGGAGAACTCTTGATGAGCTCGTCAAATACTTGAAACTTGTAGGCAAAGCTGGTGTGCATCAAGAGTATGAATTAATCCGGTCTTTGCCACCTACTGGGACGTTTGAGAAAACTCTGTAAGTATAATGATATGCATAGTTTGGTTTCGGTTTTTACCTGGTAACTTAAACTACTCTCGTGAGATGTAAGGCTAAGTCCATCTCCGATATAAGTTGCCGTAGTGAGAAATGGAACCAGTAGCCATCCCCTAACCGGCCCATCGCCCTTACAGCTGTGCCTCTCGACCAGCGGCTTTACTTCAGCTCAAGTTCGTTTATGGCGTGCTCTGGAAATTTTGTCATCATTTGGTCTTCGATCTGGCGCACAAGAATTTGAGTCTAGTCTTATCACAACGCGTTTGAAGGCATGAGTGCAACTGGTGTAACACCCTGGCCCTGCTCCCCCATATAATGCGCATGTTAAGTTTCGCGCTACTATAGTCCAATCAGGACGCGACGTCGTTATCAACAACACTGCTAACAAAAGCAAGAAAAAGATTTCCAAGTTGGTGCTCTCAGACGCTGGAAAATATCATCCTAGTAATTTCCCATAGTCACAGGCTGTTTCATCTTTCAAAGTACTATTTGATTGTTCTGTTCTGTGAAATTTAAGCAGTATTCACGTTGCTTAATGTTATTTAAGTGGCGACGTTAGAAACCAGGGAGCTACCAAGCCACCAGAAGCAATGTCGTTTTATCAGAGAGCCTATTTTTTGTGTGTTTGGATACTTAATTGACTTCCTGAGTGTCGTATGTACTAGAGCATTTTCATGGATGGTACATGTGTTGAGTTTAATTTTTGGTGTTTTGTGTGTGTGTGTGTGTGTGTGTGTGTGTGTGTGTGTGTGTGTGTGTGTGTGTGTGTGTGTGTGTGTGTG